>CM044017.1:41026405-41271405 GCA_024085815.1 Flaveria linearis | reverse complement strand
TTTCTGAGCCTTCAGATATGAAATGATTCCTACCACAGCACCAACTTTATCACCTTCAACTGTAAGAATCTCATCATCCGAAATGGATAACTTGATCAACTTCTCCTTGCAAGTGATCTCAGCTCTGTTCTTGGATAGCCAATCCTTCCGACTACTACATCGAAGCTACCGAGTGTGACCAGAATAAGGTCTATGTGGAAAGTGTGACAAGACAACCTAACTCACTGTTCCTAAGCAATTGGGTTGCCGTTATCATCCTACCATCAGCTATTTCTATGGCATACTTAGAACTCAAGTCAGTAGGTATCATTCCTAGTACTTTACTAAACTTGGTGGACACATAACTCTTATCAGCACTAGAGTCAAATAGAATAGAGGCATACATCCATTAATAGTGAATCTACCAGACATTCTTTAAATTACCACATACATAAATAAGTAAATACCCAACCAGATATCAAAATTCAAAGCTATCAGTCGCATGAAAATAACCCCTTTGTCTTGAAAGGAAAAGGAAAAGAAGTCCAAGAATTTAAAGTAACAGACAAACTAGAGGATCAGTTTGAATCCGAGGGATTAAGACACACTTCATGGTTTGAATTTCATCCAAATTCGAGGTAAGAGTGAGCATTCATACGAGTAGAACTGATAGATAGTTTCCATATCAGTAGCTATGTTCTATGAAAACCGAGACTTTCTTGCTCAAGGTGTAGAAATGATGACTATACCGAATACAATGTTACCACCCGACCAAATTCACCGGACTTAGCATGCACAAAAAATTACAATTACATGTGCACCCATAATGGAAATTTGCTTTGCATGATCATCCCCGGTTCCTCCTATCAGGCTAACATATCTTGTCAAGTACAGTGGTCATCAACGATAGGAGTACCAATATGTAAGTGTTATATCGGGGTCGATCAATCAAAGTATACGAAAGGATCAGTAAGGTTCAGGAATCGTTGACACGCCAAGGTAATTTGACCCATTTGCTTTAGGGACTTGTGTATTGACCATAGTTTATCACTCATCCCAGAAATCCCCAGGTAAACATAACTGGTCTCACAATGAGATTTATACGATATGCTTGCCTTAGCCCGAAGGCCTTTTGCCAGGAAATCCAGAATACAGGTGTCTATGTGTCATAGGGATATGTTAAAGCAAAAGTTTTCAGGTAACCAAAAGTTCAGGAAATTTGTAAGTAACCCTTCCCGTGACTCACAGCAACTCGGAGTCACCATCCCTGTAGTCATAAGCTCAGTGGGATATGTTAAAGCAAAAGTTCTCAGGTAACCAAATTAAGTAAGCACAGCTTAATATTTATGTGTGTGTAACTAATGCAAATCCAGCTATAGTCTAAAATGCAATGCAAATGAGATGCAAAGTTCATTTTAGTTCGCTATAACTAATGCTCTGATACCAATCTATCACACCCTCAATTTCCACGAACGGGTTTTACCGTCAGGCATGTGACATAACCAGGATCTCAGATAAGCATCAGTTACACCAAACGACTCGATAATTACAAATTATATAAGTTGCTTAATTTTAATAAACAAACCAAATATATTTAAGTATTGCTGAAGCGAAAACAGGAAAACATTTAACAGCGGTTTTTGGAACACGCAATGTAAGGCCCCGTTCCCGGGCACCTCACAGTTGGTCGTCATTACCCATAAAACATACATTTAATATAACTTAATAAAAACCATGCAGCGGAAACTTTAACTTTACTATAAATGCTTTTGCAAAGTAATACAACACCTGTTACAAAATATCATTTGTTTGCATTTACAAAAACATTAACAAAAGAATGCCATCCCAAAAGAACTGAGTAGCCGCCTCGCGCCATCCTCAGCAACCCTACCTGCCAACTGGAAAATACATAAAAGTCAGCGTTGCTGAGTGAGTTCTAGTTTTGTAATAAAACATACTTTTACTTATTTAAAAGTATCCTTTCGTTCATGCGTTCATACATCATACGTACACATAGATAATATTCGTTATTATCTTCATCATTCGTTATTCATCATTATCTTTAACTTCTCGTATGGATTCTGTCAGGCTTTACCCACTTCATAGCACTCGGCTATGATTACTGTGGTCGAATGACAAGAATCCCGTTCATACTTACTTGCACGCATTGAAAGGTTAATTGTACCAATACCATATGCTACACCCCGAACGTTATTAGCTACCGGGCCGAAGTCAATCCATAGACAGCTAACGTAGTGCCACAGTACGGGCCGAGGTCAACAAATGAACAACAAGCGTATGCCACGGTACTGGGCCGAAGTCTATGGAGGGACAGCTAAACATGGTGCCACGGTACTAGAGGTAAGCGGTAGAGGTACCATGACCATGGTCAATCACATAGAAGGACCAATCGCGTTATTCAATGCTTGCAAGACATAATTCATTCGTTCATTAATGCATGTATTCATCATCATTCTTCATCTCGTTCTTTCGTTAATACATGCATTCGTCATCATGTTCCTCTTTCATTATCTTTCACTTTACGATACATAATACTTCATTAATTCATTCTCGTTAATCGTAAAGTTTCAGAAAGATAAACATACACAATCACAAGGAACATACACATCATACTATTCATCATACATTCATCATCATACATTCATCATCATACGTACATCATCTTGCATAGCATCATACCTTACTTAACAATATTTTAATAATATTGTTAACAATAATATACTAATAATAATATTAGTAACAATTAGGGTTAATCATTCTCATCATTATATGCATGAGACATCATCATTTATTAACCCTAGTCAACCCTGGTCAAACCTCGAACTTCGAACTTTACTGGAAATTCCTAAAAAAATGCTAAGTGATCTAGGCATTTTAGCCCTGTTGGGCGTATAAGCCTCTGGGCGTATGAGCACTATTAGTCGTATGAGCACTGCTGGACTTTTCACTTAACACTTAGAATTATCAACTGGTCATACGACCACACTGTTGGTCGTATGACCACTGCTGGTCGTACCACCCCTGGACTTAGGAACATATTTGGATCATACGACCACTGTTGGTCGTATGAGTCCACACTTAGAACTTTTCATCATGATCATACGACCACTGTTGGTCGTATGAGTCCTGTGGGCCTCAGACTTAGAAAATTTCACATATTCATACGACCACTGTTGGTCGTATGAGTCCTATTAGACTCATCAATACTTAGAAAATCCTGATCATACGACCACTGTTGGTCGTATGAGCACTGGTGGACACATCAACTTTTCTTATTTATTCTAAGTCCCATTTTTCAGTCACATTAGCATCCTACTCATGTGTCTAATTCATAATCCGAATCCAAAACATCAAAATGCCTATTTCTAAACATATGCACATAATTCTAAGCATAAATCTAACATAAACATAAACATACATACAATTATTTCATACGGGTATCAACCCACAATTTTATAAAAACATATTTACATGCATTTCCAGCCCCAAAACATTTAAAAACAGTAAAACGGGTCTAGAACTCACCTTAGTCGTCTTCTTCGAATTTACACTCTTCAACCCGAACCTTCTCAACTTGTTCTAACACCTAGAACACACACACCACACCACCCGAACACACAAGACACACTTATAAGCACACATACGGTTCTAGAATTATCTAAAACTTCAAAAACTAGAGAATTCTTACCAAAGCTTCCAAGTCTACAGATTCTTCTTCAAAAATCCGAGGGTTTTCTGCTCCTTCTACTTTCTCTCTCTAAAGATATCGAATGCAGTGAAATGCAGACAACGTGGGTGCCATACCACCTTTTGTACAAAGAATTAATAGAAAGTTTGTCAAATTGACACTTTTGGCCCTTAAACAAAAGTAACTTTTGTTTTTCTTTCCTTTCTCTTTCTATTTTATTCTTTTAGATTCTTTACTAAAAATTTACGGGTGTTACAAGTCCACCCCCCTTATATAGGTTTCGTCCCCGAAACCTGTTATTCCTCAAACAGATGTGGGTAGTGTTGTCTCATCTCTTCTTCAGTCTCCCACGTAGACTCGGATCCCTTCCTGTGCTTCCACTGTACACGCACAAGAGGAACCACTTTATTCCTCAACCTCTTTTCTTTACGATCAATGATTGCCACTGGTTGCTCCACGTAGTTGAGCCGTTCATCTACTTCGATATCCTCCAGTGGTACAACCATGTCTTCATCAGCTAAGCACTTCCTCAGATGAGATACATGGAATGTGGGATGAATTCCACTTAACTCATCTGGAAGCTCAAGTCGATTGGCCACCTCTCCTACTCGTGCGATAATTCGGAAAGGTCCTATGTATCTCGGGCTTAGCTTACCTCGTTTCCTGAATCTAATGATTCCTTTCCAAGGTGAGACCTTCAACATAACTCGGTCACCAACCTTGAACTCTATCGGCCTCCGCCTCTTGTCAGCATACGACTTTTGCCTATCTTTCGCCGCCTTCATGAAGGCTTTGATCTTTTCTAATTTTCAGTCGTAGCTTCGATCACCTCAACACCTCCTAACTCTTTCTGCCCAATGTCTCCCCAGCACACGGGCGTCCTACATCTCCTACCGTATAGCATCTCGTAAGGTGGCATGCCAATGCTGGCGTGATAACTATTGTTGTACGAGAATTCTGCTAACGGCAGGTGATCGTCCCAACTTCCTCCAAAGTCGATCACGCACGCCCGAAGCATGTCTTCGAGTGTTTGGATCGTCCTTCAGACTGACCGTCTGTCTGAGGATGATATGCCGTGCTAATATGTAGCCTCGTCCCCATTGCATCATGAAATCTCTTCCAAAACTTGGAGGTAAACCGGGTGTCACGGTCAGACACAATAGACACCGGTACGCCATGACGAGCTACAATTTCTTTAATGAATAGATCCGCCAATCTTTCAGATGAATACGTCTCGCGGATCGGTAGGAAGTGGGCACTCTTCGTCAATCGATCAACTATCACCCATATAGCATCATACCCCTTCGGGGTACGCGGTAACTTCGTGATGAAGTCCATGGTGATGTGTTCCCACTTCCATTCGGGTATATCCAACGGTTGGATCTTCCCGTAGGGTTTCTGGTGTTCCGCCTTTACTTGTAAGCAAGTTAAGCACTTACTTACGTACTCCACTACGTCGCGTTTCATGCCCGGCCACCAATAGTCTTTCTTCATATCGTGGTACATTTTGGTAGCACCGGGGTGAATGGAGTATCGGGTCTTATGGGCCTCATCCATAATTCTACTACGTAGATCCCCGTATCGAGGAATCCATATTCGCCCAAATCGGGTCTTAACACCTAGAGTGTTCTCACCCAACTCCGTCACTAGACCTCTCATCCTTTCGGAGTTAAGACGATCTTCTTTCAAAGCCTCATTTTGAAACTCCTTAACCTGTGTCATCACGTCGGAGGTCATGATCAACTGATAAGCCTTCACCCGGATCGGCTCAGGCCTTTCTTTTCGGCTAAGGGCATCAGCCACCACATTGGCTTTGCCCGGGTGGTAATGGATCTCACAATCATAATCTTTTATCAGCTCCAACCACCGCCTCTGCCTCATGTTTAGATCCTTCTGCTCGAAGAAGTACTTCAAGCTTTTGTGGTCTGTGAAGATAGTGCACTTCGTCCCGTATAGATAGTGCCGCCAAATCTTCAACGCAAAAACCACCGCAGCTAGTTCTAGATCGTGTGTGGGATAGTTGACTTCGTGGGTCTTCAGCTGTCGAGATGCGTAGGCTATCACCTTTCCACGTTGCATCAATACGCAACCTAGCCCAGAATAGGATGCATCCGAATAGACCACTAAGTCTTCACTTCCTCAGGCAAAGTCAAGACAGGAGCTTGTGTTAGTCTTGCCTTCAACTCCTCAAAAGCCATCTCCTGCTCTCGACCCCACACAAATTTCACGTCCTTACGAGTCAATTTTGTCAAAGGTGAGGCGATCTTTGAAAAGTCTTGAATAAATCTTCTATAATAGCCCGCCAATCCCAAGAAGCTACGAATCTCGGATGGCGTCTTTGGTGATTTCCATTGCATCACAGCCTCAACCTTTGCTCGGTCCACCATTATTCCTTCTGCATTCACTACGTGACCCAGAAATTGCACCTCGCGTAACCAAAAGGCGCATTTGGAGAACTTGGCGTACAATTTCTCCCTTCTCAACGTTTCCAACACTTCCCGAATATGCCCGGCATGCTCTTTTTCACTTCTTGAATAAATCAGAATATCATCGATGAATACAATTACTGATTTATCCAACATTGGTCGGCACACTCGGTTCATCAAATCCATAAAAGCAGCCGGCGCATTGGTCAACCCAAAAGACATGACAAGAAACTCGTAGTGACCATAGCGCGTACGAAAGGCTGTTTTAGGGATATCCTGCTCCCTCACCTTCAGTTGATGGTAGCCCGATCGAAGATCTATCCTCGAGAACCAACTGGCACCCTGGAGCTGATCAAACAAGTCATCGATCCTTGGTAAGGGGTATCTGTTCTTCACCGTTAGCTTATTCAGCTCGCGGTAGTCGATGCACATCCTCATACTACCATCCTTCTTCTTTACGAACAGAACCGGAGCACCCCAAGGTGAGATACTCGGTCGGATAAACCCCTTATCCAGCAGCTCCTGCAACTGCTCCATCAACTCTTTCATTTCCGTCGGAGCCAAGCGATACGGTGCTTTTGCGACAGGTTGGGCACCCGGTATCAGGTCGATCTGGAATCGATCTCTCGGTCAGGTGGCAATCCCGATAAGTCTTCGGGAAACACGTCTGGAAAGTCACACAACACTGGCACATCGTATAGCTGTGGTGTTGGCGTCTCTACATTCTTTACATAACATAAGTAGGCGCTACATCCGCGCCTCATACACTTTCCCGCCACCGCCATCGAGATCACCTTCGGAATCGTCGTAACTCGATCGCCATAAATCGTCACCGGACTTCCGTCGGTCGCCGTCAGTCTAATCATCTTCTTTCGGCACACGATATTCGCTTCGTAGGTTGCTAACCAGACCATCCCTAACACTACATCAAATCATCCTAGAGGCATCACATGTAATCTAGCAGCAAACCTATGACCTTCTAACTCTATGGTACAGTCCTCTATCACATCAGTAACTCTAGTGGACTTACCAATAGCAGTTTCTACATAAAAAGGCTCACTAATGCCTTTGCTACTAACAGGCAATTTAGCACAGAAAGTAGCAGAAATGAAACTCCTACTAGCACCAGAGTCAAATAACACAGAAGCAAGAGTTTGGTTTACTAGAAACGTACCTGACACCACATCGGGGTCCGTCCTAGCCTCTTCCTGCGTCATGGTGAAAGCCCTAGCCTTTGCCCTTGGTGCTTCTCCTCCCGTCTTCTTCCCCCGGAGCCCTCAGCCCTCGGCTTCTTGCAATCTCTGCTCATATGACCACTTTCCCCACAGTTAAAACACTTGCCCATCCGACAATCCTTGGCCATATGTCCAGTCCTCCCACACTTAAAGCAGATGTTGTATCCCCACTTGCACTCCCCTGAGTTCTCCTTTCCACACTTACCACACTTCTTCATCCAGCTCCAGACACGACCACTCGGCGGTCATCCACCCTTGCTTTCTTGTTGTTTGTCGAAGCATCACCCCGACCAAATCTCTTCCCCTGCCAGTTCTTCTCTCCACTTCCTTTCTTGCTCCCTCAGCCTTCACCAAAGCAGCACGTTCATCGAATAACCTCCCCGCCAAATCCACTGCCGACCTGAAAGTGCTTGGTCGGGCAGAAATCAAGTGCCAACGAATTTCAGCCGGCAGTCCTTGAATATACCGGTTGATCTTTCGAGACACCGGCGTCACCTGCTCTGGCACCAACAGCGCCAACTCGTTAAACTTGGTGGTATATTGTTGGTGGGTCATGGTCCCCGCCTCCAGCTGCAGGAACTCCCTTTCTATCCTATCCATTTCCCGACGAGGACTGAATTCCTCGATCACCAGCCTTTTCAACTCAGCCCACTTCATCTTCCCTATAGCCCTGCTACCCTCGGCTTGGACTATATTCTTCCACCAGCATAAGGCCGACCCTGTAAAAGAGTGGGTAGCAAACTTCACCTTCTTGTCCTCCTGGCAATCACTAATATCGAGGACAGCTTCCATTTCCATCACCCATTGGTGAGCATCAGTAGCAGTACCAGACCCATCAAAAGTTGGGGGTTTGCACCTCATGAATGCCCCGTAGTTACAACCCCGGGCGGTCTCCCGTAACTGTTCTTCTTCCTCTTCCTCTTCGTCATCAGATAGTACCGTCTCTGCTTCCGTCCGTTGTGTCTACTCGAGGACCGATTCCTCCCTCGTCTATCGTCTTCACGTACTGCCTTTATCACTTCAGTCACTACAGACGGTAAGATCCTCTGCATGACTTGGTGCACCTCCTCGATCACCGTCTCTTTCACCGAGGCTCTCACATTATCGCTCTCATCCACTCCCCCCGAGGGAGTAGTATTAGGTCCTTCGGGAACCTTCTTCTCTTGTCTAGGCCTACCTTTTGTGGCTCGTGGTTCCACACCACTTCCGCCACTGCCTCCACCAATTGGGGCTTTAGATGATCTACCACCGACCATCTTCTATCACACTGAAAGATTTAACACCAACGGTCATTCAAGGAAATAGCTCAGTTTATGTTAAGTATAGTAAGTCACTAATTACAGTGGCCAGTTGTGATTAGCCACTTACTCTACTCTTCGCACCCTGAGCATTACCTGTCCTGACTACATTAGTATCTAAGTCTAACAGTACACATAAACACATAACATGCACACGTAACACTGGTTAACTTTCAAGAAAATACCTGATGGCACGCAGCTACTCAGATGGCATTCCCATTTCCCCCTGTCCCATTCTCAGTTTAAGTCTTAGGTTTATTCTAAAAAATTTTACCCATTTCACTTAAACTTTGGCTCTGATACCAACTTGTAAGGCCCCGTTCCCGGGCACCTCACAGTTGGTCGTCATTACCCATAAAACATACATTAATATAACTTAATAAAAACCATGCAGCGGAAACTTTAAATTTACTATAAATGCTTTTGCAAAGTAATACAACACCTGTTACAAAATATCATTTGTTTGCATTACATTACAAAAACATTAACAAAAGAATGCCATCCCAAAAGAACTGAGTAGCCGCCTCGCGCCATCCTCAGCAACCCTACCTGCCAACTGGAAAATACATAAAAGTCAGCGTTGCTGAGTGAGTTCTAGTTTTGTAATAAAACATACTTTTACTTATTTAAAAGTATCCTTTCGTTCATGCGTTCATACATCATACGTACACATAGATAATATTCGTTATTATCTTCATCATTCGTTATTCATCATTATCTTTAACTCCTCGTATGGATTCTGTCAGGCTTTACCCACTTCATAGCACTCGGCTATGATTACTGTGGTCGAATGACAAGAATCCCGTTCATACTTACTTGCACGCATTGAAAGGTTAATTGTACCAATACCATATGCTACACCCCGAACGTTTTAGCTACCGGGCCGAAGTCAATCCATAGACAGCTAAACGTAGTGCCACAGTACGGGCCGAGGTCAACAAATGAACAACAAGCGTATGCCACGGTACTGGGCCGAAGTCTATGGAGGGACAGCTAAACATGGTGCCACGGTACTAGAGGTAAGCGGTAGAGGTACCATGACCATGGTCAATCACATAGAAGGACCAATCGCGTTATTCAATGCTTGCAAGACATAATTCATTCGTTCATTAATGCATGTATTCATCATCATTCTTCATCTCGTTCTTTCGTTAATACATGCATTCGTCATCATGTTCCTCTTTCATTATCTTTCACTTTACGATACATAATACTTCATTAATTCATTTCTCGTTATTCGTAAAGTTTCAGAAAGATAAACATACACAATCACAAGGAACATACACACATCATACATATTCATCATACATTCATCATCATACATTCATCATCATACGTACATCATCATGCATAGCATCATACCTTACTTAACAATATTTAATAATATTGTTAACATAATATACTAATAATAATATTAGTAACAATTAGGGTTAATCATTCTCATCATTATATGCATGAGACATCATCATTTATTAACCCTAGTCAACCCTGGTCAAACCTCGAACTTCGAACTTTACTGGAAATTCCTAAAAATGCTAAGTGATCTAGGCGTTTTAGCCCTGTTGGGCGTATAAGCCTCTGGGCGTATGAGCACTATTAGTCGTATGAGCACTGCTGGACTTTTCACTTAACACTTAGAATTATCAACTGGTCATACGACCACACTGTTGGTCGTATGACCACTGCTGGTCGTACCACCCCTGGACTTAGGAACATATTTGGATCATACGACCACTGTTGGTCGTATGAGTCCACTTAGAACTTTTCATCATGATCATACGACCACTGTTGGTCGTATGAGTCCTGTGGGCCTCAGACTTAGAAAATTTCACATATTCATACGACCACTGTTGGTCGTATGAGTCCTATTAGACTCATCAATACTTAGAAAATCCTGATCATACGACCACTGTTGGTCGTATGAGCACTGGTGGACACATCAACTTTCTTATTTATTCTAAGTCCCATTTTCAGTCACATTAGCATCCTACTCATGTGTCTAATTCATAATCCGAATCCAAAACATCAAATGCCTATTTCTAAACATATGCACATAATTCTAAGCATAAATCTAACATAAACATAAACATACATACAATTATTTCATACGGGTATCAACCCACAATTTTATAAAAACATATTTACATGCATTTCCAGCCCCAAAACATTTAAAAACAGTAAAACGGGGTCTAGAACTCACCTTAGTCGTCTTCTTCGAATTTACACTCTTCAACCCGAACCTTCTCAACTTGTTCTAACACCTAGAACACACACACCACACCACCCGAACACACAAGACACACTTATAAGCACACATACGGTTCTAGAATTATCTAAAACTTCAAAAACTAGAGAATTCTTACCAAAAGCTTCCAAGTCTACAGATTCTTCTTCAAAAATCCGACGGTTTTCTGCTCCTTCTACTTTCTCTCTCTAAAGATATCGAATGCAGTGAAATGCAGACAACGTGGGTGCCATACCACCTTTTGTACAAAGAATTAATAGAAAGTTTGTCAAATTGACACTTTTGGCCCTTAAACAAAAGTAACTTTTGTTTTTCTTTCCTTTCTCTTTCTATTTTATTCTTTTAGATTCTTTACTAAAAATTTACGGGTGTTACAAGTCCACCCCCCTTATATAGGTTTCGTCCCCGAAACCTGTTATTCCTCAAACAGATGTGGGTAGTGTTGTCTCATCTCTTCTTCAGTCTCCCACGTAGACTCGGATCCCTTCCTGTGCTTCCACTGTACACGCACAAGAGGAACCACTTTATTCCTCAACCTCTTTTCTTTACGATCAATGATTGCCACTGGTTGCTCCACGTAGTTGAGCCGTTCATCTACTTCGATATCCTCCAGTGGTACAACCATGTCTTCATCAGCTAAGCACTTCCTCAGATGAGATACATGGAATGTGGGATGAATTCCACTTAACTCATCTGGCAGCTCAAGTCGATAGGCCACCTCTCCTACTCGTGCGATAATTCGGAAAGGTCCTATGTATCTCGGGCTTAGCTTACCTCGTTTCCTGAATCTAATGATTCCTTTCCAAGGTGAGACCTTCAACATAACTCGGTCACCAACCTTGAACTCTATCGGCCTCCGCCTCTTGTCAGCATACGACTTTTGCCTATCTTTCGCCGCCTTCATGAAGGCTTTGATCTTTTCTAATTTCTCAGTCGTAGCTTCGATCACCTCAACACCTCCTAACTCTTTCTGCCCAATGTCTCCCCAGCACACGGGCGTCCTACATCTCCTACCGTATAGCATCTCGTAAGGTGGCATGCCAATGCTGGCGTGATAACTATTGTTGTACGAGAATTCTGCTAACGGCAGGTGATCGTCCCAACTTCCTCCAAAGTCGATCACGCACGCCCGAAGCATGTCTTCGAGTGTTTGGATCGTCCTTTCAGACTGACCGTCTGTCTGAGGATGATATGCCGTGCTAATATGTAGCCTCGTCCCCATTGCATCATGAAATCTCTTCCAAAACTTGGAGGTAAACCGGGTGTCACGGTCAGACACAATAGACACCGGTACGCCATGACGAGCTACAATTTCTTTAATGAATAGATCCCCAATCTTTCAGATGAATACGTCTCGCGGATCGGTAGGAAGTGGGCACTCTTCGTCAATCGATCAACTATCACCCATATAGCATCATACCCCTTCGGGTACGCGGTAACTTCGTGATGAAGTCCATGGTGATGTGTTCCCACTTCCATTCGGGTATATCCAACGGTTGGATCTTCCCGTAGGGTTTCTGGTGTTCCGCCTTTACTTGTAAGCAAGTTAAGCACTTACTTACGTACTCCACTACGTCGCGTTTCATGCCCGGCCACCAATAGTCTTTCTTCATATCGTGGTACATTTTGGTAGCACCGGGGTGAATGGAGTATCGGGTCTTATGGGCCTCATCCATAATTCTACTACGTAGATCCCCGTATCGAGGAATCCATATTCGCCCAAATCGGGTCTTAACACCTAGAGTGTTCTCACCCAACTCCGTCACTAGACCTCTCATCCTTTCGGAGTTAAGACGATCTTCTTTCAAAGCCTCATTTTGAAACTCCTTAACCTGTGTCATCACGTCGGAGGTCATGATCAACTGATAAGCCTTCACCCGGATCGGCTCAGGCCTTTCTTTTCGGCTAAGGGCATCAGCCACCACATTGGCTTTGCCCGGGTGGTAATGGATCTCACAATCATAATCTTTATCAGCTCCAACCACCGCCTCTGCCTCATGTTTAGATCCTTCTGCTCGAAGAAGTACTTCAAGCTTTTGTGGTCTGTGAAGATAGTGCACTTCGTCCCGTATAGATAGTGCCGCCAAATCTTCAACGCAAAAACCACCGCAGCTAGTTCTAGATCGTGTGTGGGATAGTTGACTTCGTGGGTCTTCAGCTGTCGAGATGCGTAGGCTATCACCTTTCCACGTTGCATCAATACGCAACCTAGCCCAGAATAGGATGCATCCGAATAGACCACTAAGTCTTCACTTCCCTCAGGCAAAGTCAAGACAGGAGCTTGTGTTAGTCTTGCCTTCAACTCCTCAAAAGCCATCTCCTGCTCTCGACCCCACACAAATTTCACGTCCTTACGAGTCAATTTTGTCAAAGGTGAGGCGATCTTTGAAAAGTCTTGAATAAATCTTCTATAATAGCCCGCCAATCCCAAGAAGCTACGAATCTCGGATGGCGTCTTTGGTGATTTCCATTGCATCACAGCCTCAACCTTTGCTGGGTCCACCATTATTCCTTCTGCATTCACTACGTGACCCAGAAATTGCACCTCGCGTAACCAAAAGGCGCATTTGGAGAACTTGGCGTACAATTTCTCCCTTCTCAACGTTTCCAACACTTCCCGAATATGCCCGGCATGCTCTTTTCACTTCTTGAATAAATCAGAATATCATCGATGAATACAATTACTGATTTATCCAACATTGGTCGGCACACTCGGTTCATCAAATCCATGAAAGCAGCCGGCGCATTGGTCAACCCAAAAGACATGACAAGAAACTCGTAGTGACCATAGCGCGTACGAAAGGCTGTTTTAGGGATATCCTGCTCCCTCACCTTCAGTTGATGGTAGCCCGATCGAAGATCTATCCTCGAGAACCAGCTGGCACCCTGGAGCTGATCAAACAAGTCATCAATCCTTAGTAAGGGGTATCTGTTCTTCACCGTCAGCTTATTCAGCTCGCGGTAGTCGATGCACATCCTCATACTACCATCCTTCTTCTTTACGAACAGAACCGGAGCACCCCAAGGTGAGATACTCGGTCGGATAAACCCCTTATCCAGCAGCTCCTGTAACTGCTCCATCAACTCTTTCATTTCCGTCGGAGCCAAGCGATACGGTGCTTTTGCGACAGGTTGGGCACCCGGTATCAGGTCGATCTGGAACTCGATCTCTCGGTCAGGTGGCAATCCCGATAAGTCTTCGGGAAACACGTCTGGAAAGTCACACACCACTGGCACATCGCATAGCTGTGGTGTTGGCGTCTCTACATTCTTTACATAACATAAGTAGGCGCTACATCCGCGCCTCATACACTTTCCCGCCACCGCCATCGAGATCACCTTCGGAATCGTCGTAACTCGATCGCCATAAATCGTCACCGGACTTCCGTCGGTCGCCGTCAGTCTAATCATCTTCTTTCGGCACACGATATTCGCTTCGTAGGTTGCTAACCAGTCCATCCCTAACACTACATCAAATCCTCCTAGAGGCATCACATGTA
Organism: Flaveria linearis; assembly: GCA_024085815.1. Taxonomy (NCBI): domain Eukaryota; kingdom Viridiplantae; phylum Streptophyta; class Magnoliopsida; order Asterales; family Asteraceae; genus Flaveria; species Flaveria linearis. Next base: position 41,257,013 of record CM044017.1, on the reverse strand, counting down.
ATCTAGCAGCAAACCTATGACCTTCTAACTCTATGGTACAGTCCTCTATCACATCAGTAACTCTAGTGGACTTACCAATAGCAGTTTCTACATAAAAAGGCTCACTAATGCCTTTGCTACTAACAGGCAATTTAGCACAGAAAGTAGCAGAAATGAAACTCCTACTAGCACCAGAGTCAAATAACACAGAAGCAAGAGTTTGGTTTACTAGAAACGTACCTGACACCACATCGGGGTCCGTCCTAGCCTCTTCCTGCGTCATGGTGAAAGCCCTAGCCTTTGCCCTTGGTGCTTCTCCTCCCGTCTTCTTCTCCCGGAGCCCTCAGCCCTCGGCTTCTTGCAATCTCTGCTCATATGACCACTTTCCCCACAGTTAAAACACTTGCCTATCCGACAATCCTTGGCCATATGTCCAGTCCTCCCACACTTAAAGCAGATGTTGTATCCCCACTTGCACTCCCCTGAGTGCTCCTTTCCACACTTACCACACTTTTTCATCCCAGCTCCAGACACGACCACTCGGCGGTCATCCACCTTGCTTTCTTTTGTTTGTCGAAGCATCACCCCGACCAAATCTCTTCCCCTGCCAGTTCTTCTCTCCACTTCCTTTCTTGCTCCCCTCAGCCTTCACCAAAGCAGCACGTTCGTCGAATAACCTCCCGCCAAATCCACTGCCGACCTGAAAGTGCTTGGTCGGGCAGAAATCAAGTGCCAACGAATTTCAGCCGGCAGTCCTTGAATATACCGGTTGATCTTTCGAGACACCGGCGTCACCTGCTCTGGCACCAACAGCGCCAACTCGTTAAACTTGGTGGTATATTGTTGGTGGGTCATGGTCCCCGCCTCCAGCTGCAGGAACTCCCTTTCTATCCTATCCATTTCCCGACGAGGACTGAATTCCTCGATCACCAGCCTTTTCAACTCAGCCCACTTCATCTTCCTATAGCCCTGCTACCCTCGGCTTGGACTATATTCTTCCACCAGCATAAGGCCGACCCTGTAAAAGAGTGGGTAGCAAACTTCACCTTCTTGTCCTCCTGGCAATCACTAATATCGAGGACAGCTTCCATTTCCATCACCCATTGGTGAGCATCAGTAGCAGTACCAGACCCATCAAAAGTTGGGGGTTTGCACCTCATGAATGCCCCGTAGTTACAACCCCGGGCGGTCTCCCGTAACTGTTCTTCTTCCTCTTCCTCTTCGTCATCAGATAGTACCGTTCTGCTTCCGTCCGTTGTTGTCTACTCGAGGACCGATTCCTCCCTCGTCTATCGTCTTCACGTACTGCCTTTATCACTTCAGTCACTACAGACGGTAAGATCGTCTGCATGACTTGGTGCACCTCCTCGATCACCGTCTCTTTCACCGAGGCTCTCACATTATCGCTCTCATCCACTCCCCCCGAGGGAGTAGTATTAGGTCCTTCGGGAACCTTCTTCTCTTGTCTAGGCCTACCTCTGTGGCTCGTGGTTCCACACCACTTCCGCCACTGCCTCCACCAATTGGGGCTTTAGATGATCTACCACCGACCATCTTCTATCACACTGAAAGATTTAAACACCAACACGGTCATTCAAGGAAATAGCTCAGTTTATGTTAAGTATAGTAAGTCCCTAATTACAGTGGCCAGTTGTGATTAGCCACTTACTCTACTCTTCGCACCCTGAGCATTACCTGTCCTGACTACATTAGTATCTAAGTCTAACAGTACACATAACACATAACATGCACACGTAACACTGGTTAACTTTCAAGAAAATACCTGATGGCACGCAGCTACTCAGATGGCATTCCCATTTCCCCCTGTCCCATTCTCAGTTTAAGTCTTAGGTTTATTCTAAAAAATTTACCCATTTCACTTAAACTTTGGCTCTGATACCAACTTGTAAGTCCCCGTTCCCGGGCACCTCACAGTTGGTCGTCATTACCCATAAAACATACATTTAATATAACTTAATAAAAACCATGCAGCGGAAACTTTAAACTTTACTATAAATGCTTTTGCAAGTAATACAACACCTGTTACAAAATATCATTTGTTTGCATTACATTACAAAAACATTAACAAAAGAATGCCATCCCAAAAGAACTGAGTAGCCGCCTCGCGCCATCCTCAGCAACCCTACCTGCCAACTGGAAAATACATAAAAGTCAGCGTTGCTGAGTGAGTTCTAGTTTTGTAATAAAACATACTTTTACTTATTTAAAAGTATCCTTTCGTTCATGCGTTCATACATCATACGTACACATAGATAATATTCGTTATTATCTTCATCATTCGTTATTCATCATTATCTTTAACTCCTCGTATGGATTCTGTCAGGCTTTACCCACTTCATAGCACTCGGCTATGATTACTGTGGTCGAATGACAAGAATCCGTTCATACTTACTTGCACGCATTGAAAGGTTAATTGTACCAATACCATATGCTACACCCCGAACGTTATTAGCTACGGGCCGAAGTCAATCCATAGACAGCTAAACGTAGTGCCACAGTACGGGCCGAGGTCAACAAATGAACAACAAGCGTATGCCACGTACTGGGCCGAAGTCTATGGAGGGACAGCTAAACATGGTGCCACGGTACTAGAGGTAAGCGGTAGAGGTACCATGACCATGGTCAATCACATAGAAGGACCAATCGCGTTATTCAATGCTTGCAAGACATAATTCATTCGTTCATTAATGCATGTATTCATCATCATTCTTCATCTCGTTCATTCGTTAATACATGCATTCGTCATCATGTTCCTCTTTCATTATCTTTCACTTTACGATACATAATACTTCATTAATTCATTTCTCGTTAATCGTAAAGTTTCAGAAAGATAAACATACACAATCACAAGGAACATACACACATCATACATATTCATCATACATTCATCATCATACATTCATCATCATACGTACATCATCTTGCATAGCATCATACCTTACTTAACAATATTTTAATAATATTGTTAACAATAATATACTAATAATAATATTAGTAACAATTAGGGTTAATCATTCTCATCATTATATGCATGAGACATCATCATTTATTAACCCTAGTCAACCCTGGTCAAACCTCGAACTTCGAACTTTACTGGAAATTCCTAAAAAATGCTAAGTGATCTAGGCGTTTTAGCCCTGTTGGGCGTATAAGCCTCTGGGCGTATGAGCACTATTAGTCGTATGAGCACTGCTGGACTTTTCACTTAACACTTAGAATTATCAACTGGTCATACGACCACACTGTTGGTCGTATGACCACTGCTGGTCGTACCACCCCTGGACTTAGGAACATATTGGATCATACGAACTTTTCATCATGATCATACGACCACTGTTGGTCGTATGAGTCCTGTGGGCCTCAGACTTAGAAAATTTCACATATTCATACGACCACTGTTGGTCGTATGAGTCCTATTAGACTCATCAATACTTAGAAAATCCTGATCATACGACCACTGTTGGTCGTATGAGCACTGGTGGACACATCAACTTTTCTTATTTATTCTAAGTCCCATTTTTCAGTCACATTAGCATCCTACTCATGTGTCTAATTCATAATCCGAATCCAAAACATCAAAATGCCTATTTCTAAACATATGCACATAATTCTAAGCATAAATCTAACATAAACATAAACATACATACAATTATTTCATACGGGTATCACCCACAATTTTATAAAAACATATTTACATGCATTTCCAGCCCCAAAACATTTAAAAACAGTAAAACGGGGTCTAGAACTCACCTTAGTCGTCTTCTTCGAATTTACACTCTTCACCCGAACCTTCTCAACTTGTTCTAACACCTAGAACACACACACCACACCACCCGAACACACAAGACACACTTATAAGCACACATACGGTTCTAGAATTATCTAAAACTTCAAAACTAGAGAATTCTTACCAAAAGCTTCCAAGTCTACAGATTCTTCTTCAAAAATCCGAGGGTTTTCTGCTCCTTCTACTTTCTCTCTCTAAAGATATCGAATGCAGTGAAAATGCAGACAACGTGGGTGCCATACCACCTTTTGTACAAAGAATTAATAGAAAGTTTGTCAAATTGACACTTTTGGCCCTTAAACAAAAGTAACTTTTGTTTTTCTTTCCTTTCTCTTTCTATTTATTCTTTTAGATTCTTTACTAAAAATTTACGGGTGTTACACGCAACACGCGTCCAATCCAATTTATGTAAAGTACATGAAATTAAATCTTGAAAACAGTTTGGGATGAACGCGGAATGACATGCAGTGGATGCTGTGCTCCTAAACGAGCCACATTAATGTCCTGAGAGAAAACATGTAAAAGTCAATACAAGACTGGTGAGTTCACAGGTTTATCAGAAAACAGTAAGTATCAGTAATGAAATTCCCGGATTTTGTAATCAAATCATATAATGGGTAGCTAGTCCATAATGATCACTATGTGTATGAAGTCGCGACCGAGCTGACATGTAATCAAACAATAAAGTAAGCCCGGCTGTGAATTCCCCACCACAACACTGTAAAACAGGATAACCGTTCACCGTTTGACCAGCTAGCGCGACTAGCACGGGCGGGTATATCAATCCCAGTAGATCTACTAACAATCACCTCGCTATTTGCATATTAACGGTTCGAATGGCAAAGTATACAAACATAGTATCATGTATATGCAGTATCACAAAAACCCAATGTAATGTAACGTTTATAAAAACAACATGTTTCTCTCCCCCAAAAAGAGTATAAAGTAAAAGTGGGGCTGTAAACTCACATGGCGTGTAAGTATGCATATAAGATGATTAAATAGGATGATAATCGTTGTTCAAACGAACGCCTTCACGAGGTACCTAAACATGTATATATATTTTAAGATTTAGGTTATTAATAAGGTTTAACGATTATACGCGAACTAGGGTTTCGATAAGAATTTGGTGTTTTAATATATAAGTAAAATTTTAATAATAGAATCTCTTATATTGTAATTCCATGAAAAAAATATTATTTCATTTAAATAATTTCACGTAATTGAAGTATTTATAAGAACGGGTAAACTTAAATGTAAAGTATAAATAAGTTCTATAATTATTTTAAATAACAAGATTAAACTATAATTAATTTAAACTATAATTTAAAGTCCATTTTATATGAAAATATCCAAAAAAACCTTTTTATAATGTTTTATAAATATTAAATTTAAAGAAAAATTGCAGAAAATTATTTGACGATTTAAAAATAAACAAAATTTACAAAAATGATTTTTATAATTTTTAGAAATTTTTCTGTATTTTTAAAAGGCTGAAAAAGGCCCTAAAAATATATGAGGTTGCCCGGGGTCGAACCCGGGACCTCTTGATGGCAAGGGAACATTGAACCGGTGGACCAAAGGCATACAACCGCAATAGACCCCCGCTCCAAAATCTTATAAACCCATCTAACCCTTTTCCCCAATTCACTATGAACCCTAGAATCTTTTCATCCCAAATCGACCCTCAATTCGATTTTGTTAACAAGTGGATTCATGGGGCTTTATTCCCCAAGTGAAATCGAGCGTGTGGGTGTGTTTAATTACCAGAATTGGATTCGAATTGATGATGAACACTAGGAAGAACAATCACGGGTGGTGGTGGTGATCGAACGTGGTGTCTGTGTGTGTTTTAGTTGAAAGTGAATGGTGCAATCAATCAGAGACAGATGGAGGTTCATTTATACTCAATTAATTTAGCAATTATTGGTGTTAGTGGTGATCGTGGCCCGGTTGTTCGGCTGAAAATGGGGGTGGTCGGGTTTGGTGGTAATCGCACTAACATTTTTAAATTGAAAGGAGGCCCAGGTTTGATTCATCCGCGAGGAGGTGTCGGTAGTGTTCTTTTGAGCTGGATTCGAGTTATTTTGAGTATTTGGCTTCGCCGGAGGAATGGCCGGAGAGTGGCCGGACGGGAGAAGGGTCGACGGGGGTGATGGGTGGGTTTTTTTAAAAATTTTACAGTTTTGGTCCCTGTGGTTTCTAGATTTAACATTTTATGTTATAAACTTTAATTTAAGTTTCATTAATTGCACAAATACACCCTGGACTTTTTAAATCCAATTTAGTTTTACAAAACAATATTATTATTATTATTATTATATATTATTATTATTATTATTATTATTATTATTATTATTATTATTATTATTATAATAATAGTAAAGTGGATTAATTCGCGATAAGTGGAGAAAGTTAGTTTAAATAGTATTAACCGAAAACTTGGGTTGTCACATTATCCCCTTGTTGAAGGAATTTTCGTCCCAAAAATTAGAATATAATAACACCGAACGTCAGGTTTAACAGCAACATTAGAAGGGTGTTCAACTCGCTTGGGTTTCTTAAATTTCTTAAGAAGTGGAAGTCTGGTTGTTGAATAGTTATGGATACTTCTTCTTCATTTGGTCCTCGCATTCCCAGGTGAATTCTGGGCCACGCTTAGAGTTCCATCTAACGCGCACAATGGGAATTTTGCTACGCTTTAGTGTCTTGACTTCTTGATCCATAATCTCTTCTGGTTCTTCAACGAAACGAAGCTGTTCATAGATTTCCAGTTCTTCTAATGGAACAACCAGTGATTCATCAGCAAAACAGTTCCTTAGGTTTGACACGTGAAACACATTGTGTACACCACTGAGTTGGTCAGGTAGGTTCAGTTGATAAGCCACCGGGCCAACCCGTTGACAATCTCAAACGGCCCTATGTATCTAGGATTTAGTTTTCCCCGCTTTCCAAAGCGTATTACACCCTTCCAGGGTGAGACTTTCAACAGTACTTTATCACCAATCTGAAACTCCAATGGCTTACGACGCTTGTCGGCATAACTCTTTTGTCGATCACATGCTACTGCCATACGGTTACGAATTTCCTGTAAGTTGGCTTTCTCCTACTTCTGCCTAACAGATAGGAGATTTGCACTTACGTCCATACAGTGCCTCAAATAGAGCTGCCTTGATCGAGGTGTGATAACTGTTATTATAGGAGAACTCAACCAATGGTAAATGAGTTTCCCAGCTGCTGCCAAAATCGATCACACAGGCACGCAACATGTCTTCCAGTGTCTGGATTGTACGCTCACTTTGACCATCGGTCTGCGGGTGATACGCAGTACTCATATCCAGCCGCGTTCCCAATGATCGTTGTAATGATTGCCAGAAGTGAGAAGTGAACCGAGCGTCACGATCAGAAATGATAGATATCATCACGCCATGCCGAGAGACTATTTCCCTTAAATAGATACGTGTCAGCTTCTCCATTCGATCAGTCTCTCGGATTGCCAGAAAGTGTGCTGATTTCGTTAAGCGGTCTACTATAACCCAAATGGTATCGCATCCGCTGGGAGTCCTAGGTAACTTCGTGATAAGTCCATTGAGATCTACTCCCATTTCCACACTAAAATTTCCGGTTGTTGGAGTAAACCGGATGGTTTCTGGTATTCAACCTTAACCTTGGAACAAGTTAGGCATCTGCTTACGTATGTGGCTATCTCCGCTTTCATTTTTGGCCACGAGTAAAATTCTTTCAGGTCCTGATACATCTTGTCTGAACCTGGATGGATCGAGTAATGTGATTTATGAGCTTCATCCATTATCAGCTCTTGCAAATTCTCGTACTGTGGTACCCAGATCCGTTTCATAAAATAAAGGATTCCATCAGCTTTAATCTCCAACTGTTTCTCCATGCCTCGTATGGATTCTGCTTTCAGATTCTCCATCTTCAAGGCCTCAGATTGAGCAGCTTTGATTTGCACTGGTAGGTCAGAGTGGATAGTCATTTGCAATGCGCGCACCCAACGAGGCTTTAGGGTTTCCTTACGACTAAGGGCATCGGCTACCACATTAGCCTTACCTGGATGTACTTGATCGCACAGTCATAATCATTGAGTAATTCTAACCACCGTCGTTGCCGCATATTCAGTTCCTTCTGGTCATATATGTGCTGGAGGCTCTTATGATCTGTATAATCGTGCACCTGGTTCCATATAAGTAGTGCCTCCAGATCTTCAAGGCAAACACTACAGCTCCCAGTTCCAGATCATGCGTTGTGTAGTTCTTCTCATGCACCTTGAGCTGTCTAGATGCATAAGCTATGACTTTGTCACGTTGCATCAATACACACCCCAAACCCTGGATGGATGCATCACAGTAAACAACAAAGTCATCAGTTCCTTCTGGTAAGGCTAGGATTGGTGCGCTGCAGAGTTTGTCTTTAAGTGCCTGAAACGCTGTTTCCTCTTTGCTGCCCCACTTGTAAATTGTTCCCTTATAAGTTAGGGCAGTCAAAGGTTGCGCCAATTTCGAAAATCCTTCGATAAACCTCCGGTAATAGCCTGCCAAACCAAGGAATTGTCGCACCTCAGTAGGCGTCTTTGGTGCCGGCCAATCCTTGATTGCTTTAATTTTTGAAGGATCAACATGTATACCCTTATCATTCACCACATGCCCAAGAAATTGCACTTCACGCAGCAAGAATTCGCATTTGTGAACTTCACGTAAAGCTGTTCATTCCTCAGTAGTTCCAGTATGGTCTTCAAATGTTCCTCATGATCTTCCTTATTACGGGAGTAGATCAGTATGTCATCAATGAAGACAATGACAAACTTATCCAAATAAGGTTTGCAGACACGGTTCATGAGGTCCATGAAAACTGCTGGGGCATTGGTCAGCCCAAAAGGCATTACAGTGAACTCGTAGTGCCCATAGCGAGTCCGGAATGCAGTCTTGGAGATGTCTTCCTCTCGAACCCTCAACTGATGATAACCTGATCTCAAGTCAATCTTGGAATAGTAGCTAGATCCTTGCAATTGGTCGAACAAGTCATCAATGCGTGGAAGTGGATACCTATTCTTGATTGTCACCTTGTTCAGTTCGCGGTAGTCAATACACATCCTGAAGGTTCCATCTTTCTTTTTAACGAAAGCACTGGAGCTCCCTAAGGTGAAGAGATGGGATGTATGAATCCCTTGTCTAATAATTCTTGCAATTGCTTAGACAGCTCTTGTAGTTCGTTCGGTGCCAGACGGTATGGCGCCCCAGCGATCGGAGCTGCTCCAGGTGCTAATTCAATCTGGAATTCCACCTGTCTGTGTGGACGAAGGCCAGGTAGGTCTTCGGGAAATACTTCAGGGAAGTCTCTCACAACGGGAATATCTTCGATTCGCCTTTCATCCGTCTTTGTTTCAGTAACAAGTGCCAACAAGGCAAGGTGTCCTTTCCTGAGACATTTCTGAGCCTTCAGATATGAAATGATTCCTACCACAGCACCAACTTTATCACCTTCAACTGTAAGAATCTCATCATCCGAAATGGATAACTTGATCAACTTCTCCTTGCAAGTGATCTCAGCTCTGTTCTTGGATAGCCAATCCATTCCGACTACTACATCGAAGCTACCGAGTGTGACCGGAATAAGGTCTATGTGGAAAGTATGACCAGACAAACCTAACTGACAGTTCCTAAGCACTTGGGTTGCCGTTATCATCCTACCATCAGCTATTTCTATCGCATACTTAGAACTCAAGTCAGTAGGTATCCTTCTAGTACTTTACTAAACTTGGTGGACACATAACTCTTATCAGCACTAGAGTCAAATAGAATAGAGGCATAACATCCATTAATAGTGAATCTACCAGACTTCTTTAAATTACCACATACATAAATAAGCAAATACCCAACCAGATATCAAAATTCAAAGCTATCAGTCGCATGAAAATAACCCCTTTGTCTTGAAAGGAAAAGGAAAAGAAGTCCAAGAATTTAAAGTAACAGACAAACTAGAGGATCAGTTTGAATCCGAGGGATTAAGACACACGTCATGGTTTGAATTTCATCCAAATTCGAGGTAAGAGTGAGCATTCATACGAGTAGATATGATAGATAGTTTCCACATCAGTAGCTATGTTATATGAAAACCGAGACTTTCTTGCTCAAAGTGTAGAAATGATGACTTATACCGACTACAATGTTACCACCCGACCAAATTCACCGGACTTAGCATGCACGACAAATTACAATTACGTGTGCACCAGTAATGGTAATTTGCTTTGCATGATCATCCCCGGTTCCTCCTATCAGGCTAACATATCTTGTCAAGGACAATGTTCATCAATGATAGGAGTACCAAATATGTAAGTATTATATCGGGGTTGATCAATCAAAGTATACGAAAGGATCAGTAAGGTTCAGGAATCGTTGACACGCCAAGGTAATTTGACCCATTTGCTTTAGGGACTTGTGTATTGACCATAGTTTATCACTCATCCCAGAAATCCCCAGGTAAGCATAACTGGTCTCACAATGAGATTTATACGATATGCTTGCCTTAGCCCGAAAGCCTTTTGCCAGGAAATCCAGAATACAGGTGTCTATCTGTCACAGGGATATGTTAAAGCAAAAGTTTTCAGGTAACCAAAAGTTCAGGAAATTTGTAAGTAACCCTTCCCGTGACTCACAGCAACTCGGAGTCACCATCCCTGTAGTCATAAGCTCAGAGGGATATGTTAAAGCAAAAGTTCTCAGGTAACCAAATTAAGTAAGCACAGCTTAATAATTTATGTGTGTGTAACTAATGCAAATCCAGCTATAGTCTAAAATGCAATGCAAATGAGATGCAAAGTTCATTTTAGTTCGCTACAACTAATGCTCTGATACCAATCTGTCACACCCTCAATTTCCACGAACGGGGTTTTACCATCAGGCGTGTGACATAACCAGGATCTCAGATAAGCATCACTTACACCAAACGACTCGATAATTACAAATTATATAAGTTGCTTAATTTTAATGAAACAAACCAAATATATTTAAGTATTGCGGAAGCGAAAACAGGAAAACATTTAACAGCGGTTTTTGGAACACGCAACACGCGTCCAATCCAATTTATGTAAAGTACATGAAATTAAATCTTGAAAACAGTTTGGGATGAACGCGGAATGACATGCAGTGGATGTTGTGCTCCTAAACGTGCCACATCAATGTCCTGAGAGAAAACATGTAAAAGTCAGTACAAGACTGGTGAGTTCACAGGTTTATCAGAAAACAGTAAGTATTAGTAATGAAATTCCCGGATTTTGTAATCAAAGCATATAATGGGTAGCTAGTCCATAATGATCACTATGTGTATGAAGTCACGACCAAGCTGACATGTAATCAAATAATAAAGTAGGCCCGGCTGTGGATTCCCCACCACAACACTGTAAAACAGGATAACCGTTCACCCGTTTGACCAGCTAGCGCGACTAGCCCGGGCGGGGTATGTCAATCCCAGTAGATCTACTAACAATCACCTCGCTATTTGCATATTAACGGTTCGAATGGCAAAGTATACAAACATAGTATCATGTATATGCAGTATCACAAAAACCCAATCTAATGTAACGTTTATGAAAACAACATGTTTCTCTCCCCCAAAAAGAGTATAAAGTAAAAGTGGGGCTGTAAACTCACATGGCGTGTAAGTATGCATATAAGATGATTAAATAGGATGATAATCGTTGTTCCAACGAACGCCTTCACGAGGTACCTAAACATGTATATATATATTTTAAGATTTAGGTTATTAATAAGGTTTAACGATTATACGCGAACTAGGGTTTCGATAAGAATTGGGGTTTTTAATATATAAGTAAAATTTTAATAATAGAATCTCTTATATTGTAATTCCATGAAAAAAATATTATTTCATTTAAATAATTTCACATAGTTGAAGTATTTATAAGAACGGGTAAACATAAATGTAAAGTGTAAATAATTTCTATAATTATTTTAAATGACAAGATTAAACTATAATTAATTTAAACTATAATTTAAAGTCCATTTTATATGAAAATATCCAAAAATATCCTTTTTATAATGTTTTATAAATATTAAAATTTAAAGAAAAATTGCAGAAAATTATTTGACGATTTAAAAATAAAAAAAATTTACAAAAATAATTTTTATAATTTTTAGAATTTTTCTGTATTTTTAAAAGGCTGAAAAAGGCCCTAAAAATATATGAGGTTGCCGGGGGTCGAACCCGGGACCCCTTGGATGGCAAGGGAACATTGAACCGGTGGACCAAAGGCATACAACCGCAATAGACCCCCGCTCCAAAATCTTTTAAACCCATCTAACCCTTTTCCCCAATTCACTATGAACCCTAGAATCTTTTCATCCCAAATCGACCCTCAATTCGATTTTGTTAACAAGTGGATTCATGGGGCTTTTATTCCCCAAGTGAAATCGAGCGTGTGGGTGTGTTTAATTACCAGAATTGGATTCGAATTGATGATGAACACTAGGAAGAACAATCGCGGGTGGTGGTGGTGATCGAATGTGGTGTCTGTGTGTGTTTTAGTTGAAAGTGAATGGTGCAATCGATCAGAGACAGATGGAGGTTCATTTATACTCAATTAATTTAGCAATTATTGGTGTTAGTGGTGATCGTGTGTTCGGCTGAAAATGGGGGTGGTCGGGTTTGGTGGTAATCGCATTAACATTTTTAAATTGAAAGGAGGCCCAGGTTCGATTCATCCACGAGGAGGTGTCGGTAGTGTTCTTTTGAGCTGGATTCGAGTTATTTTGAGTATTTGGCTTCGCCGGAGGAATGGCCGGAGAGTGGCCGGACGGGAGAAGGGTCGACGGGGGTGATAGGTGGGTTTTTTTAAAATTTTACAGCTTTGGTCCCTGTGGTTTCTAGATTTAACATTTTATGTTATAAACTTTAATTTAAGTTTCATTAAGTGCACAAATACACCCTGGACTTTTTAAATCCAATTTAGTTTTACAAAACAATATTATTATTATTATTATTATTATTATTATTATTATTATTATTATTATTATTATTATTATTATTATTATTATTATTATTCTTAAATAATAGTAAAGTGGATTAATTCGCGATAAGTGGAGAAAGTTAGTTTAAATAGTATTAACCGAAAAACTCAGGTTGTCACATTATCCGCTTGTTGAAGGAATTTTCGTCCCAAAAATTAGAATATAATAACACCGAATGTCAGGTTTAACAGCAACATTAGAAGGGTGTTCAACTCGCTTGGGTTTCTTGAATTTCTTAAGAAGTGGAAGTCTGGTTGTTGAATAGTTATGGATACTTCTTCTTCATTTGCTCCTCGTGTTCCCAGGTGAATTCTGGGCCACGCTTAGAGTTCCGTCTAACGCGCACAATGGGAATTTTGCTACACTTTAGTGTCTTGACTTCTCGATCCATAATCTCTTCTGGTTCTTCAACGAAACGAAGCTGTTCATCGATTTCCAGTTCTTCTAATGGAACAACCAGTGATTCATCAGCAAAACACTTCCTTAGGTTTGACACGTGAAACACATTGTGTACTCCACTGAGTTGGTCAGGTAGGTTCAGTTGATAAGCCACCGGGCCAACCCGTTTGACAATCTCAAACGGCCCTACGTATCTAGGATTTAGTTTTCCCCGCTTTCCAAAGCGTATTACACCCTTCCAGGGTGAGACTTTCAACAGTACTTTATCACCAATCTGAAACTCCAATGGCTTACGACGCTTGTCGGCATAACTCTTTTGTCGATCACATGCTACTGCCATACGGTTACGAATTTCTTGTAAGTTGGCTTTCTCCTACTTCTGCCTAACAGATAGGAGATTGCACTTACGTCCATACAGTGCCTCAAATGGAGCTGCCTTGATCGAGGTGTGATAACTGTTATTATAGGAGAACTCAACCAATGGTAAATGAGTTTCCCAGCTGCTGCCAAAATCGATCACACAGGCACGCAACATGTCTTCCAGTGTCTGGATTTTACGCTCACTTTGACCATCGGTCTGTGGGTGATACGCAGTACTCATATCCAGCCGCATTCCCAATGATCGTTGTAATGATTGCTAGAAGTGAGAAGTGAACCGAGCGTCACGATCAGAAATGATAGATATCGGCACGCCATGCCGAGAGACTATTTCCCTTAAATAGATACGTGTCAGCTTCTCCATTCGATCAGTCTCTCGGATTGCCAGAAAGTGTGCGGATTTCATTAAGCGGTCTACTATAACCCAAATGGTATCGCATCCGCTGGGAGTCCTAGGTAACTTCGTGATAAAGTCCATTGAGATCTACTCCCATTTCCACACTAGAATTTCCGGTTGTTGGAGTAAACCGGATGGTTTCTGGTATTCAACCTTAACCTTGGAACAAGTTAGGCATCTGCTTACGTATGTGGCTATCTCCGCTTTCATTTTCGGCCACCAGTAAAATTCTTTCAGGTCCTGATACATCTTGTCTGAACCTGGATGGATCGAGTAATGTGATTTATGAGCTTCATCCATTATCAGCTCTTGCAAATTCTCGTACTGTGGTACCCAGATCCGTTTCATAAAATAACGGATTCCATCAGCTTTAATCTCCAACTGTTTCTCCATGCCTCGTATGGATTCTGCTTTCAGATTCTCCATCTTCAAGGCCTCAGATTGAGCAGCTTTGATTTGCACTGGTAGGTCAGAGTGGATAGTAATTTGCAATGCGCGCACCCAACGAGGCTTTAGGGTTTCCTTACGACTAAGGGCATCGGCTACCACATTAGCCTTACCTGGATAGTACTTGATCGCACAGTCATAATCATTGAGTAATTCTAACCACCGTCGTTGCCGCATATTCAGTTCCTTCTGGTCATATATGTGCTGGAGGCTCTTATGATCTGTATAAATCGTGCACCTGGTTCCATATAAGTAGTGCCTCCAGATCTTCAAGGCAAACACTACAGCTCCCAGTTCCAGATCATGCGTTGTGTAGTTCTTCTCATGCACCTTGAGCTGTCTAGATGCATAAGCTATGACTTTGTCACGTTGCATCAATACACACCCCAAACCCTGGATGGATGCATCACAGTAAACAACAAAGTCATCAGTTCCTTCTGGTAAGGCTAGGATTGGTGCGCTGCAGAGTTTGTCTTTAAGTGCCTGAAACGCTGTTTCCTCTTTGCTGCCCCACTTGTAAATTGTTCCCTTATAAGTTAGGGCAGTCAAAGGTTGCGCCAATTTCGAAAATCCTTCGATAAACCTCCGGTAATAGCCTGCCAAACCAAGGAATTGTCGCACCTCAGTAGGCGTCTTTGGTGCCGGCCAATCCTTGATTGCTTTAATTTTTGAAGGATCAACATGTATACCCTTATCATTCACCACATGCCCAAGAAATTGCACTTCACACAGCCAGAATTCGCATTTTGTGAACTTCGCGTAAAGCTGTTCATTCCTCAGTAGTTCCAGTATGGTCTTCAAATGTTCCTCATGATCTTCCTTATTACGGGAGTAGATCAGTATGTCATCAATGAAGACAATGACAAACTTATCCAAATAAGGTTTGCAGACACAGTTCATGAGGTCCATGAAAACTGCTGGGGCATTGGTCAGCCCAAAAGGCATTACAGTGAACTCGTAGTGCCCATAGCGAGTCCGGAATGCAGTCTTGGAGATGTCTTCCTCTCGAACCCTCAACTGATGATAACCTGATCTCAAGTCAATCTTGGAATAGTATCTAGATCCTTGCAATTGGTCGAACAAGTCATCAATGCGTGGAAGTGGATACCTATTCTTGATTGTCACCTTGTTCAGTTCGCGGTAGTCAATACACATCCTGAAGGTTCCATCTTTCTTTTTAACGAAAAGCACTGGAGCTCCCCAAGGTGAAGAGATGGGATGTATGAAAACCTTGTCTAATAATTCTTGCAATTGCTTAGACAGCTCTTGTAGTTCGTTCGGTGCCAGACGGTATGGCGCCCCAGCGATCGGAGCTGCTCCAGGTGCTAATTCAATCTGGAATTCCACCTGTCTGTGTGGACGAAGGCCAAGTAGGTCTTCGGGAAATACTTCAGGGAAGTCTCTCACAACGGGAATATCTTCGATTCGCCTTTCATCCGTCTTTGTTTCAGTAACAAGTGCCAACAAGGCAAGGTGTCCTTTCCTGAGACATTTCTGAGCCTTCAGATATGAAATGATTCCTACCACAGTACCAACTTTATCACCTTCAACTGTAAGAATCTCATCATCCGAAATGGATAACTTGATCAACTTCTCCTTGCAAGTGATCTCAGCTCTGTTCTTGGATAGCCAATCCATTCCGACTACTACATCGAAGCTACCGAGTGTGACCGGAATAAGGTCTATGTGGAAAGTGTGACCAGACAAACCTAACTGACAGTTCCTAAGCACTTGGGTTGCCGTTATCATCCTACCATCAGCTATTTCTATCGCATACTTAGAACTCAAGTCAGTAGGTATCCTTCCTAGTACTTTACTAAACTTGGTGGACACATAACTCTTATCAGCACTAGAGTCAAATAGAATAGAGGCATAACATCCATTAATAGTGAATCTACCAGACTTCTTTAAATTACCACATACATAAATAAGTAAATACCCAACCAGATATCAAAATTCAAAGCTATCAGTCGCATGAAAATAACCCCTTTATCTTGAAAGGAAAAGGAAAAGAAGTCCAAGAATTTAAAGTAACAGACAAACTAGAGGATCAGTTTGAATCCGAGGGATTAAGACACACGTCATGGTTTGAATTTCATCCAAATTCGAGGTAAGAGTGAGCATTCATACGAGTAGATATGATAGATAGTTTCCACATCAGTAGCTATGTTCTATGAAAACCGAGACTTTCTTGCTCAAATTGTAGAAATGATGACTTATACTGACTACAATGTTACCACCCGACCAAATTCACCGGACTTAGCATGCACGACAAATTACAATTACGTGTGCACCAGTAATGGTAATTTGCTTTGCATGATCATCCCCGGTTCCTCCTATCAGGCTAACATATCTTGTCAAGGACAATGTTCATCAATGATAGGAGTACCAAATATGTAAGTATTATATCGGGGTTGATCAATCAAAGTATACGAAAGGATCAGTAAGGTTCAGGAATCGTTGACACGCCAAGGTAATTTGACCCATTTGCTTTAGGGACTTGTGTATTGACCATAGTTTATCACTCATCCCAGAAATCCCCAGGTAAGCATAACTGGTCTCACAATGAGATTTATACGATATGCTTGCCTTAGCCCGAAAGTCTTTTGCCAGGAAATCCAGAATACAGGTGTCTATCTTTCACAGGGATATGTTAAAGCAAAAGTTTTCAGGTAACCAAAAGTTCAGGAAATTTGTAAGTAACCCTTCCCGTGACTCACAGCAACTCGGAGTCACCATCCCTGTAGTCATAAGCTCAGAGGGATATGTTAAAGCAAAAGTTCTCAGGTAACCAAATTAAGTAAGCACAGCTTAATAATTTATGTGTGTGTAACTAATGCAAATCCAGCTATAGTCTAAAATGCAATGCAAATGAGATGCAAAGTTCATTTTAGTTCGCTACAACTAATGCTCTGATACCAATCTGTCACACCTCAATTTCCACGAACGGGGTTTTACCGTCAGGCGTGTGACATAACCAGGATCTCAGATAAGCATCACTTACACCAAACGACTCGATAATTACAAATTATATAAGTTGCTTAATTTTAATGAAACAAACCAAATATATTTAAGTATTGCGGAAGCGAAAACAGGAAAACATTTAACAGCGGTTTTTGGTACACGCAACACGCGTCCAATCCAATTTATGTAAAGTACATGAAATTAAATCTTGAAAACAGTTTGGGATGAACGCGGAATGACATGCAGTGGATGCTGTGCTCCTAAACGTGCCACATCAATGTCCTGAGAGAAAACATGTAAAAGTCAGTACAAGACTGGTGAGTTCACAGGTTTATCAGAAAACAGTAAGTATCAGTAATGAAATTCCTGGATTTTGTAATCAAAGCATATAATGGGTAGCTAGTCCATAATGATCACTATGTGTATGAAGTCACGACCGAGCTGACATGTAATCAAATAATAAAGTAGGCCCGGCTGTGGATTCCCCACCACAACACTGTAAAACAGGATAACCGTTCACCCGTTTGACCAGCTAGCGCGACTAGCCCGGGCGGGGTATGTCAATCCCAGTAGATCTACTAACAATCACCTCGCTATTTGCATATTAACGGTTCGAATGGCAAAGTATACAAACATAGTATCATGTATATGCAGTATCACAAAAACCCAATGTAATGTAACGTTTATGAAAACAACATGTTTCTCTCCCCCAAAAAGAGTATAAAGTAAAAGTGGGGCTGTAAACTCACATGGCGTGTAAGTATGCATATAAGATGATTAAATAGGATGATAATCGTTGTTCCAACGAACGCCTTCACGAGGTACCTAAACATGTATATATATATATTTTAAGATTTAGGTTATTAATAAGGTTTAACGATTATACGCGAACTAGGGTTTCGATAAGAATATGGGGTTTTTAATATATAAGTAAAATTTTAATAATAGAATCTCTTATATTGTAATTCCATGAAAAAAATATTATTTCATTTAAATAATTTCACATAGTTGAAGTATTTATAAGAACGGGTAAACTTAAATGTAAAGTGTAAATAATTTCTATAATTATTTTAAATGACAAGATTAAACTATAATTAATTTAAACTATAATTTAAAGTCCATTTTATATAAAAATATCCAAAAATATCCTTTTTATAATGTTTTATAAATATTAAAATTTAAAGAAAAATTGCAGAAAATTATTTGACGATTTAAAAATAAAAAAATTTACAAAAATAATTTTTATAATTTTTAGAATTTTTTCTGTATTTTTAAAAGGCTGAAAAAGGCCCTAAAAATATATGAGGTTGCCCGGGGTCGAACCCGGGACCCCTTGGATGGCAAGGGAACATTGAACCGGTGGACCAAAGGCATACAACCGCAATAGACCCCCGCTCCAAAATCTTTTAAACCCATCTAACCCTTTTCCCCCAATTCACTATGAACCCTAGAATCTTTTCATCCCAAATCGACCCTCAATTCAATTTTGTTAACAAGTGGATTCATGGGGCTTTTATTCCCCAAGTGAAATCGAGCGTGTGGGTGTGTTTAATTACCATAATTGGATTCGAATTGATGATGAACACTAGGAAGAACAATCGCGGGTGGTGGTGGTGATCGAATGTGGTGTCTGTGTGTGTTTTAGTTGAAAGTGAATGGTGCAATCGATCAGAGACAGATGGAGGTTCATTTATACTCAATTAATTTAGCAATTATTGGTGTTAGTGGTGATCGTGTTGTTCGGCTGAAAATGGGGGTGGTCGGGTTTGGTGGAATGTGTCGGCGGTGGTGTGTGGTGGCGGTGGTGTGTGGTGGTGGTGGTGGTATGTGGTATGTGGTGGAGATGGTGATATTTTTATAACCCTTAGGGGTATTTTGGTCTTTTTAAAAAAATCTAACAGAAAATGTTAACACCGTTAGTCAAAAGGACTGAAACAGACAAATTTTTTAAAATTTGGTACTCAAATGGAGACAAAATAAACGTTGGTACTCAAGTGGAGTCAATTTGCAAAACACAGGGACCAAAACCGAGATTAACTCAATACATTAATTACTAATAATATTATTTATTCATTTTTATATTATAATTAGTTTTTTAATAATCAAGAAAGAGATCTTTTCACTAATGTTATTTCTATAGAAATAGTTTTATATCAAAAAGAATTTTTCTAAAAAATCAAACTATTTTTATGTAATATTTAAAATTGATTTTCTAAAGTAATTTTTTATTAAAAAATAATTAAAATAAGAAGTTATAGTAAAGTAATTTAAAAATGTAAATTTTTAAAACGTTATTTTAAAACAAAATGTTTACTTTATCTTTGAAAAAAAACAAAAAAATATAAAAAGTTCTATTATTAATTTTACTTTTAATTATTACTCATACATAATTCCAATCATATCATGTCTTAGTATATCATTTATTACTAATAATTTTTATTCAATTTAATATTTATGTATTCAATACATGTAATACACGGGTTTACTAAAGATAGTATGTGTGTGTGTATATATATAAATATTTATAAAACTAGTTTATGTCCAGCACGCGCGTTGCGCGAATCTAATTTTCGCTCACATTGCACATATACTAACGTTCAAAACTCGGTCGATGTTGACAGAAAGGCCGAGCAGGTCACACGGGCTGGGTAATGCATCAATATAGGTTCAGGTAAAAGGTGTCCTTTTATAATGGGTTGAACTCCGGGTTGGGTTGGCTGCCTAACATTTTCTTGGACATTTATATAGATAAGAAATCTGATCATTACGATTAGATATAAGATACTATAAAAAATTGTCTAAATGTTGAATAAAAATTACTTTAGAAGGTTTTTGTATGCATTCAAAGAAGATTTTGGGTGACTTTCAACACGTGTGACCTATTTGACATTAGCTTGATCTTTTTATTTGGCCCATATAGAAAAACACGACCCAAATTGATCCATTGATAAGTTAATGGGATAAAATTGCAACCCCTCATAAGCATCATAGTTCAATGAATAGACCTATACCTGATGCACAATACCAGATCCTGGTGGAACCACAACCATGTTTTGGAAAGCTTTGGAACCCCACTTTAGGAAAGCAAATCTCTCCTGGTTTCTCCAAAACTCAAGTTCCATATTTGCTTTTACTGCATTTTCAGACTCAGCCATTTTATATGGGAATAAGTGAATTTGAGTTGTATTATATTCATAACGACAGATAATATAGAGTTATAGACCAACAGTAAAATGGATCATAAGTCTTCTAAATTGTATTCGTATGCTTATAAAATTCAAAATTTGTCTGATAATAAAAGTTCATATAATCATTAGTGGTAGTACTCATATTAAAGTAAATTTTATTAAATATAGAACACAAAAGTGGACAAGAAAACTGTTGATGGGCCAACCTAACTCAAACCCGTTTTGAGTTTTCACTTATACGAAAAAGTTACATGTTTGATGGTTATTCAATCCACCTGACCCATACCAAGTACCAACTACCTCTAACTCATACTTTAACATGTTTTCACACTTCGACTAAATTTGTGACAAGAGAAATGCTTTGTGCTAAATTCATCTCATAGTTCAAAGAATAGCAAAATATAGCTTCTAATATTTTATTGAAAAAACTGACCACAAACAGGATTAGGAGAGCCTACGTGGCCCGAGGTGATATCTTTCTCATTCATAAAAGTTATAACACAAGAACTCTCAGTCATTCCATACCCCTCCACTACCGGACAACCAAAGCACCTGAAATGTTGTTGATTTTCTGTTAAAATAAATTAGTATATATGACTATAACACAAACCACAACCACCGTGACTTTTTGTGATGATGAATATTAACTTACACTTTAAGAAAATCCATGACATCTGCAGACAAGGGTGATGCCCCTGAAACCATAAAACGAACCCGTCCACCAAGTTTGGCTTTTATTTTGTCAAACACCAATCGGTCCCACATAGGAGACGCGCTCTTGCCTAAAAGATGAAATACAAAATATCTATTAGAAATATGGAAATATTATATCCAGCGGTCCAGATAGGATACTACTTCTGTCAACAGGTTGACATATTGCAAATTTCAGAGTTCATACAAACTTAATTGATTGCATTTGCTATAAATATATTTAAATCCTAATCAGTTTCATTCATTAAAATATTCCTGGTTTCATAAGTTTTTATATTTTATAATGATTTTAACCTTACGACATTAATTATGATGCAAGGCATATGTTACCTTTAAGTAATGCTTGCCTCTTTGCATTATATGCAGCATTAAACAGCTTTTCCCTCAAACCACCAGATGATTTCACCGCATTTATAATGCTGCAAAAACCACATGGTTGAGTCAGCATTAAACCACCATATTGATTGAAGAATAAAGCATCCTATGATCATACCCATCGTATACTCTGTTATATAACCGAGGAACACTGCAGAACACAGTAGGTCTTAATAAAGCCATATCATCCAATAATTTCAAGCTGTCCTGCATGAATGATAAAACAGCATAAAGCTAACCGATACGGGATATTTTATCATTACGTAATTACACAATAAATAAAATAGTATCATGAACTTAATAATGAAAGAACGTAAACCTAGGTTTCTTACTCCTTGATAAAATCCAACTGAGCCACCATAGTATGCCAATATAATCTGATTGGATCTTTCATAAATGTGTGCCAAGGGAAGATAAGATATATAACTGTTAATTAAGAATAAGTTAGAAGGAAATAAATCAAATATGATGAAAAATTGGCATCTCAAGCAATATAAGGCCGTTAATACTCACACATCCGATGGATAAAATTTGATTCCAAGACTTCCACCTGCAACATTAGCAATTAGGTTTCCATGGGAAAGCACAGCACCCTAAGCATGTAAGAAAACAAAAAGAGTTCCCGTTGGTTAGTAAGGTATAGGTGAGATCCCATGAGTTTACAAAACGGGTTCTCACGGTTACCAAAAACCAAAAAAAGTTCCATATACAGTTAGAAATACATTCCACTTTAACAAAATAGAAACCTTGGGTGTCCCAGTTGTACCACTTGTGTAGCATATTGTAGCAACATCCTCTGTTTTTGGTGGACAAAAAGGGTAATGGTTGCTACTACCCTGAAAAAGCACCAATTTATTCAACAAAAAAATAAGTAATCAAAAGGCAGAAATCAATTTCTAAATGAAAATAAAAGATATTGAATTACCTGAGTAATTAGTTGTGAAAATGATACAACCTTAACCCCTGATGCTGATGGAAGAGATGGCATCAGTTCATCCACACCTCCAACCACCTACATTGTCAGCAGACACGTGTGCTTAAACGTTCTAAGTGGAAAAAATTAACTGTGTAAACAATAAAAAAGGAAAATGAATGATCAACCGTCATACCACTATTAAGCGAACGGAAGGAATCTCGGATAAAAAGCTCAGCAACTGAAATGTCAAAATGTTAGGCACATATGCATCAATTTTCAACTAAATTAGAAACTTTTAAAAGCCGTCATAAAAGAAAATATGGAATTGACTAATAAGATGTTATCGATTACACTAAAATAAGTCATGAGCATAATATTCATTACACACCCAGACCACCAATAAAGAAACCAATAACTTACACTATGCAATGTTTGTGGCACACAAAATATGGCTTGTGCAGTAGAGTGATTCACAATATACTTCACAGCATCCGGGCCTACAAGATTAAACATTAACTACACTTTTACCTATCCGCAACATAAATGAGATTAAACTTTGAAGAAACAAGCAGAGGACAAACCAAGGGTATGATGAAACTTAAATCATCGCTGCTGGCAACTAACTTCTCCAAACAACAAAGAGCAAACTCCAACGATTGCTCCATGACGGCAACAATTATCGGTTCCACTTGCTCCACTGTGGAATCCGAAAAAACATACATGTACACATATCAACCAACCACACCAAAAACAACATACTCAAACTAAAATCAATAACATAAACCAAAAACTCATAACACAAAAGTACCAGAAATGGATCGGGTTGAGGAGACAATCGCGTATGCTACGGAAACAACGGCTTGAATCTGAGCCTGGCCCCATCGTTGTAGCCCTAATTTTCCATCACTATCGATCTCAACACCTTGTTTAAGGATCAAATAGAGCTTCTCGAGCCCTAATTTCTCCGACCGGAGTCTAATATCATTGGATGAAGATGTAGCTTTGTCGTCGAACAGAACTCCGACGAGTTTGTCGATTTCTTCAGCCATGAAGGGGTAGCGGGCAGCGGGAGCGGAGGTGGCAGGCAGGGGTGGCAGGATCGGGAGCAGTGTGCCCGATGGGGTTGGAGGTGATGGGGGGAGGGCGATAGATGAGGGCGGCGGTGTGGAGGAGGTCGCGGGGGGCCGATCGAAGGAGGGGGCCGATCGAAGGAGCAGGAGGGGGTGGCACTGTAGATACTATTCATTTAACTTGGTTTTTAAATATATAGGGAAATTTGCATGAAAGTAATGTATTTCTAGATTTACCAAAACCTAATACATAGTTAATAACAGCTTTTCTCCTTTGAGTATAAATTAAATATTTGTCTTTCAATATTTGATTAATATCTTAAAAGTCATATATCTAACTTAATATATACATTCTAATACGAAGAAGATATGAAGACATACATATTAGAATTTTAAGTTTAAGTTTTAGTTTCATAATAAAAAGTAAAAAATAAATATAAGAAAGGATGGGCATGAAAGTCAAACTTTCAAGAGATTACAATCTAGACATAAAAGTAGAACTGTTGAAACTACCCGCGCGTTACGGCGGTACGGGCTGTTGCGGGGTTTTTTGGGAATTCAATTTTAGTCAGTATCGGTTCGATGCATTATGACGTAAATAAAAAGGCAAAATATAATTATTAAAAAAATTAAATGAAAGAAAACAATTACGTATATTACAAAATTCTTTGATACAACTATATTATTTCAACAAGATTAGTGAAAAACTAGTGATATTTCTGATCAGAAATCACTTATTATCTAGATTTTAGGGCGGGTTCGTCTTAATGCATATGTAAAATTATCATTTTATCATTCGTTCACTTTTATTATAAAATATATAGATAAATATTAAATTGATAAACTCACAACATGCCCCTAGAAAAATTAGAATTATAGTTATTATAAATATGAAGATATATATAAGTTATATACTTAAATATTAAAATAAAATAATACTTAATTTAAATAATATTTCGTTATAAAAATATAGTTAGTAAATATCAATATAAATTTCAATTTATATTATATAAATAAAATAAAATTTAATGAGATGAATTAATTAATATCACATTATTAAATAATGTATTAATAATGTGTATTAAATAATACAATAATTAGAAGAAGTTAATTAAATGGGGGTAAATGTGAAACTATTGCATAAAACACTTGTAAACTGTGCTTAAATGGTTGTATAGGTGTTACCATATAATAATCATGCATTACTCACTTGTACATTAAACTTTAATGCTTTGTTATATGACTTTTTAAAATATAACATAATAAGTTCACAAAAATTTAACTACCTCTTTTCTAAAATGTTTACTTGTTGGCTTCAATCAAAACATCAAAATATTGTATTCGAATTACGTATTAAACAAATTAATCTAATATTACGAATGCCCAATCAAATTTATTTTTAATAGCGGTTTTCCAGGTATCCGTCACGGGAAGACGTATATTACAAAAAAAAAAAAAAAAGTTTGCTATTCGCAAGTCGATTTTAATATAAAATTCATATACATGGCAAGGGTGTGTTTGAAAACTTGAGTAACATAGAAGTTGTTTAGAAAAAGAAAGCAATATTAAAAAGAAAAAGGGCGCATATTCACGAAATGGAATTTTAAAACATTTTAATCGACTCCATGATTTTAATTTTAAAATGATTATTTAAAACTAATAATGCCACATATAACCACAAGTGACAATAACCTTTATTTATGATGTTCAAGATTGGATAGATTATAAGGAAGCCATGATGAAGAAAACATAGGTTTTCCTTGTGAAAGGATGGCACGGTGATGCAACTTATAAAGATATAATGATAAATGAGTCCCTAAACTAAAATCTTATTATGAGAAATGAAATTAAATGTCAAAATTGATGAAAACTTAAAAGATAAAAGAAGTTAGGATCATCCATGTTTTGATGTAACTCTCCCTAGATATAACGCCATGTTCCCGGTTTTATTTAAAAAGATATAATTTATTTAAGTAGTGACAAAAAATGAAATGGAAGGAAAGAAAAAGAATAATTGTGTTCAATTTATAGTTTTTTTTTTATTGAACGTAAATTAAAATAAAGTAAGACTAAGTGGCGTGTGATCCAAGGGCATTGGTGAATTCTCCTCAATCATGGTTTTTTTTCGAACAAAAAAAAATAAAATTTGTTGAATTAGCTTGGAGTTAAAGCAACATGAAAAAGAAAGACACCTTGAATTCACACAACTTTCCCAACTCAAACTTGACATTTAGCCCCTATATTTTAATCAAATGAAACTTGAAACTATAATTTCCTCAAACACCAATTCTGGACTTTTTCTTCATCATCAAAGGATCTCTTGATATATTATATCTACACACTCTTGAACTTTTTCCCACACTTTCTTAATGATGCATCCCCTTTCATTTTTAAACAAATCTACAGTAAGCTATCAACTGAATAATAAAAGATAAAAAAATAAAACTTAAATAGGCACCCCAGGAAGCCAATCAAATTGAACGGGGAACTTGGGAAAGTTTCATTATTTATCTTGTAAAGGGATGGACCTCATCCTGTAACTGGATGTCATTCACCAAGTCATTGAGGTTAATGTTTAATTATGTCATTCAACTCTTTTGCTACTTTTGAAACGTTTCCTCACACGTCAGTATCAAACTTTTTCCAAGGAGGCAGGTTGTTTGAGTTTGTCTTCCCGTGTATAACATCAATTATTTTAAACCATAAAGTTGTCGGATCTGTTTTATAGCGCCCAAACCATTTGCTGAGTAGAGCAAGATTAGCGATCCCGATGTTTCCGATTCCAAGCCCACCAAGATGTTTTGGTGCAAGGCATTGATTCCAAGCCACCCAATGAATTTTCTTCTTTTAATTTGAAATCCCTCATAGGAAGTTTATTTTTATGTTTTCTATCTTTTATATTACTTTCTTAGGAGCCTTGTATAGGGAGAGATAATAGAACGATAAAGTTCCTAATACTGATTTGATGAGGGTATTTTTCCCCCCAAGGTTCAAATCTATTATGAATATTTAGGTTCAAAATCAGAGAGTAATTAAAAATGTATTAATTTGGATTCCAATTGTTATTAAGGATATATATGATTAATTAGAACATAAAATAAAGGAAAAGAATTGAAGGTCATTTTCACGGTTTCTTTTAGTTGCTAAAAGGCTCAACAAACACTATTGTGTTGAAGAAGCAACTCAATTCATCTATTTCAACTAAACTTTATCTACTTCAAGATTTTGTCCTCATCCTCAATCTCTCACTTTATGAACTGAGTACTTACTTAATATAGGACGAAAGTCAACCTTCACTAGAAATCGAGAACTCAAGACGAAACCATCCATAGTTTGTCGACATATATATACATACATACATACATACATACATATATATACATATATATATATATATACACACATATATATATATATATGTATAATTTATTTTACTTTTTTGCTATAGTTTATTGTCGGATCAACCGATAAAACGTGTGTATGTGTATATATATTATGAGTTATAATCGCACATAGCTACTCAAGGGGATTACTGAAATGTGTGAAGAGAGTAAATCATTAGTTTAGAATTGTAGGAAAAAATCTTAGATCAATATTTTAATAAATTATCTTATTAGGTCTTTTAGGTTACTTTTATCAAACTATTATTCGATAATTATGGAATTATGTATTGAGTAGATTTCTATGTAGCGTGAATGAGGTCTTAAAAATATATCCTTCAATAACATGTGGATATCTGTTATGATGTAGTTTGTGTCCCCAAATGATCAAGTACGGAAGTAACCTTGTCATACTTCTCCAAAAGTTATGTTATCATGCGTAAATTGTTATGTTTGATATGGTGCAGCTCACTAGGTACATTACGTTGTCAACTCATGAGAATATTTTCAGATGTATGTAAACCGATGTCAATAGCAGTTGTGAGTATACTAGAGTCCGTTACATATAAATTTCAAAGGATCTTGTCCAAATAGTATGATTGACTAAACAAAACTCCATTTCAGGCGTTTCATATTAAACTAAGAAGTACTAAACTCATATCTTTCGTTTAAAGCTTTTTTTAACGTATCTATAGTTTCCTTTATCTTCTTTTTGCCACTTCCTATGAAATATACACCATCTCCACAAACCTAAGATTGTATAGACTTTAGTTGTGTCTTTTAGATATACAAACTTAATTAATATTGAAACCACATACCATCATGACATTGTCGAACATTTCGTGCTATATCTTAGAACTTATTTCAAGCCATAAAGTGATTTAGTGAACTATATATATATTTTTCTTTCTTGTCTAGGTGCTACGAAACACTTAGATGGATGGATATATATATACCGATATTCATATATATACTCTTGTTAACTAATCCCCATTCAGTAAGGATGCTTTTACACTCATTTGATCGCTAGACTTACAAATTATTATTGTCCTAATAGCACAAATTATTATTGTCCTAATAGCACAAATTATTATTGTCCTAATAGCACTATCATTATAACGGAGGTTATTCATGTTGCAAGTGAATACGTGTTAAAGTAAAAGATAACCAGCTGGTGGTTTATAAGGTAGAGGAAGATCAAGTTGCTCTCAAGGTATGGCTTGATAAAACATATTTTTTCAAATTTTAATGGCTTCATTCTATTGAGGTTGAGAAATTAGGAATAATATTATGAAATGTTTTGCTTTTGAAATGTCTTCAATTCTTTTGAAAAAGAAATTAAATAAAGTGCTTTTGAAATGTCTTCAATGTTTTAGGCTCTCTTTCAACCATATATGCAACACAATTAAGATGTAATTTTTTTATTCAATTTCGTCTTACTTCTTCTAGGCTCATCCCTTTTTCCTTGCATATTGCTTACATTTTATTTAATTTCTTTTTCAAAAGAATTGAAGACATTTCAAAAACATGAGGTATAAGTTATTCCTCAGTTTCATTACCACATTCTTATGTATGTTTCGATTAGTGGACTCGTTCAAAAGAACATGATTGATACGTAGTACTATATGTAGTAATCACAACCAGTGACTAAGTAGTATATAACTTGAGCCGTATATTATGAGCCTTAAACTCTTAATAATTTGACTAATGATTTTCTTGCTTTCAATAATCCGTATATGGTTCTTCCTTTAGCTCTCCCAAATAAGCTAAATCATCATTTTATTCAAATTGGTTTTCAAAACTGCTATGTAAACAATAATTATATATGGCTTTTTGTTCCCTCAATTTCATTTGATTTTGTCGATTGGGTTTGATTAGATCTGTTTATCCCAATTGAATATCTAGGAGATGTTGATAGGGGTCATGTGGAATTCGATAACCTAGGCCACAAAGTGCTTTGAGAAATTGAATCCCATAAGAGATGTTGATACATATATTATACTTATTCACACTATTTTTGCATTTATTTTAATTGTTGAATTCAAGATTGGATATAGAAATTGATCCTGATAATGTGGAAATGGATTGTAACAGGCATAACAAGAGTTCTAAAAACCTATCCTCCTAATCTCATACCGATTACTTTGAGACTAAGAAGTTAAAAATTATAAACTGAGTAGGATATAGAGAACACAAAAAAAAAAAGTTATGTATTTGATGTAACAACCAATCATATATTCTATTCTATCTACACAGTGCACACATTATTATTTATTTTTTGCAATAAAGATAACGATGAAGGTGTTGCTTTTGCTCTCTAAAGCAATGTGTAGAAACAAAGGAATGAAAGTGAATATTTTGTTTTTGTTTCAAATGAGATTGCTTTTTGATTTTTTATGTAGATTGGAGAAGTACACAGAAGAGCTCTATTAATTGGGTTCTGTTAGAAAAGTGTACTGTTATGAAGGCCAAAGCACAGCGACGATCTGAAAGAAACTCGAAAACAGTGAAGCATGAACCAGGCTTGTGTTTGACAGCTTGTGTTTGACACAATTCCCTTAAACAGATTTGCAGTCTGTTCCCAAGGTAAGCCGGTTCGAAGCATCAAACGCGTACTGCCGGACTTGAGCACTTGTCTGAAATTAACCGGAGTTGTTGCAGTCGAGAGAGAATGGTTTTGTTGGTGTATCAAATCCTTTGCACTTGAACTGGTTTATATAGCCATGAATCCATAACCGATTTAAAACCATTATTGATACATAATTATGATCATTAGTGCATAATAACGATGGTCATTAGTGTAGAATAAACTGAAAATAATTATGACAATAATAATTATTCAAAGCGAGCATCCGTTACAAGTTTCAACACCAAAACCGAGTTCAAAAAACTACCTCGCGTGGGCCCTGGTTTTTGGAGCTGCATTTGTGGTTGCGAGACGTGCGGGCACGTACGAGTTCGATAAAAATCCAACAGAAAACCCGTTTTTGCACCCTCCCCCCTGCGTGCAGTAGGACTTATGAAAAAATATGCCATAAAGATACACTAGAGTGGTAAGACAATTTCTTATAAACAAAACCTCACTTTGTTCCCACACCAATATGGGACAAAGTGTTTACCATAATTTTAGACATACATTCACTCACACCTAATATTTTCAACAATCCCCCACATGAATGAAGGTCGATCTCAGAAACATCAACATTCCGATTAAATCTCAACAGTTGAATATTGCATACGATAGGTTGGTGTTACCCTTTGAACCTTCACTCATGAAACGTACTTAGTCTACTTGCTCTGAGTGGACGGTGTTGTCTTTGAACTCGTCTGTCGTTTGTGTAGGTGACAATACGTTTCACACAAGACTCTCCCTAACAATGTTAAGTCCTCATAGTTATGTTTGTTATGGTCATGAACATGTGCCTGGTTCTGCGAGAGCCATTAAGTATTGTGCCCAAGTAATACCCTTCGAAGCGACTCCACTTCTCTCTCACATAGGTGATTCACTACGTATGGTAACATTAGTTGAATAATTAAAAGCCTTAGGCTTAGCCTCATACTTTTCAATTTTAGGAATGGACTAGGAAATTTACTAAACTTTGTAATAAACTCCATTTTAAATACGTAGGGTTCCCCCCTCCAGTGACCTCACTAATTCATATAATTAGGTTTTCCTATTGAACTCAATTCTTGGAATCTCCAATCTATTGAGTTAGGTTTTCTTCATATGAACTTTAATTTTTTAAGGCCATTGACCACTTCTGAACTAACTCTATACTTAGACCTTTTGTTAGCGGATCCGTGATATTATCCTTTGACTTCACGTAGTCAACAGTGATAATTCCTGTAAAAATTAGTTGTCGTACCGTATTATGTCTACATCTAATATGTCTATTCTTACCATTTTACATTATGCTATGAGCTCTGCTAATTGTTGATTGGCTATCATAATGTATACAAATGGCCGATTCCGGCTTAGGCCATCTTGGTATATCTTCAACAAATTAGCATAGCCATTCTGCCTCTTCACCCGCTTTATCTAAAGCGATGAATTCTGATTCCATCGTGGATCTAGCAATGACCGTTTGTTTCGACGATTTCCATGATATAGCTGCACATCCAAGTGTGAATACATACACGCTTGTTGCTCTGGAATCATTCAT
This sequence comes from Flaveria linearis, assembly GCA_024085815.1. Lineage (NCBI taxonomy): Eukaryota > Viridiplantae > Streptophyta > Magnoliopsida > Asterales > Asteraceae > Flaveria > Flaveria linearis. Next base: position 41,225,800 of record CM044017.1, on the reverse strand, counting down.
GTTATATATCCAATTTGCATCATAGTGTCCTTCTATAACTGCTAGATATCTGTTATAATGCAACCCGTATTCTTGAGTGTATATTGAATAACGAAGCAACCGAACCATACAGTTCCAATGAATTGAGCTTGGGTTGCTCGTGTATCTACTTAGCTTGCTTACATCAAATGCTAATTCTGGTCTAGTATAACTCATAAGATACATCAAGCTGCCAATAATTCTTAAGTATTACATCTGATTAACAGATTCACCTCTATTCTTAGCTAGATGTTGGCTTGTTTCAATCGGAGTTCTAGCTACATTAGAGTCATTTGCATTAAGCTTCTTAATAATTTTGTCCACGTAGTGGGATTGACTTAAAACAAGTCCATCTTGGGTTCGTGTGATTTTAACTTCCATAGTCACATCTGCAAAACCCATGTCTTTCATGTCAAATCTTGCTTTTAGTATGTTCTTCATAGACGTTATGATTTTTTCATCACTTCCTGCAATGAATATATCATCTACATATAGATACATAATGACATATCCATCTGATGTGTCCTTTACGTATACACATTTGTCACATTCATTGATTTTGAACCCAGCATCAACCATGACATGATCAAACTTTTGATGCCATTATTTTGGATATTGTTTCAATCCATACAAGGATTTTACAAGTTTACACACTTTCTTTTCTTGCCTGGTGGCTATGAAACCTTTAGGTTATTCCATGTAAAATTCTTCCTCTAGATTTCCATTCAAGAAAGCTATTTTCATATCCATTTGGTGGACTTCCAAATTTCTAATGGCGCCAATAGCAAGTACCAACATGATGGAGGTTATTCACGTAACTGGTGAATATGTGTCAAAGTAATCTAAACCTTCTTATTGTTTATATCCTTTGATCACTAACGTTACCTTGTACTTATCAATGGTTCCATCTGGTTTCATCTTTTTCTTGAATATCCATCAATATGCTAGTGGTTTACATCCTTGAGGAAGATCCACTAGTTCCCAAGTATGATTTTATAAGATAAAGTCTATCTCACCTTTGATGGTCTCCCTCCACTGAGGTCCTTCTGAGGAATTTACCGCTTGTTGATATGTCTGCGGTCCCTCTTCTACCATATAGGTAATAAAGTTAGGGCCGAAAGATTTTTCAGTCCTTTGTCGTTTACTCTTTCGGATTTCAACTTCCTCAGTCTCTGATTGTTCTCAATGATCATTATTTCCAACCTCATCTTCGGGAGTAATTTCCTCAACCAGTTTTGAAAAACTCGGTTCACATTTACTCAAGCATGGGAACACATGCTCAAACCATGATGCATCCTTAGATTCTATTATGGTGTCGTTGCTTATTCCAGGGTTCTTGGAATGATGCACAAGAAAACAAAATACACCACCAGGACGGGTGTATCCTATAAATACATAATCTACTATTTTGTGTCATATTAGTAGATGCTTCGGTGGTGTCACTACCACCTTGGCTAGACACCCCCACACTCTCAAGTATTTATATGATGGTTTATATCTCATCCACAATTCATATGGCGTTACATCTTTTTTCTTATTAGGTATCATGTTCAATACATAATTTGCCGATAAGATTGCTTCCCCCCACATGTTTTGGCTTATCCCAGAACTTATTATCATGGCATTCATCATTTCTTTCAAAATGCGGTTTTTATGTTCCGCTATGCCATTTGATTGAGGAGAGTAAGGAGGCGTGAATTCATGTATGATTCCATCCTTTGCACATATGTCAATAAAAGGTGAAACACATTCACCTCCTCGGTCGCTCTTTACGATTTTAATTTTCCGATTTAGTTGATTCTCAACTTTAGCTTTGAATAAGATAAACTTATCAATAGCCTTGTTCTTACTCTTAAGTAAGAAAAAAAGTACACATAGCAATACCTTGTATTATCATCAATGAACGTGATGAAATACTTGTTCTCAGCAAGAGTAGGAATTGCTTTTAGATCACACACATCAGGGTGAATCATATCGAGGGGTTTGGTGATCCGTTCAACCTTTTTGAATGATGATCTTGTTTGTTTTGCTTCGATGCAAGTTTGACATTTATTATTTGAGTTGATATCGAATGTTGGTATACAGTTAAGTTTAATCAAACAACGAATGAAATTAAAATTAACATGACCTAGTTTATCATGCCAAACATTAGAAGACTCAAGCAAGTAAGCAGAACTAGTAGTGTTTTCATTCATTGCATTCACGGCCATTACATTCAATTTAAACATGTTATTGAGGGCATAGCCCTTACCAACATACAAACCATTTTTGATCAACATAGCCTTATCCTACTCGAACACCACTTTGAACCCAAACTTGTTCAATTGCCATCCAGATACAAGGTTCTTACGAATTTCTGGAACATACAACACGTTGGACAAAGTAAGTTCCTTTCCAGAAGTCATCTTCAAAACCACATTCCCCTCCCCTTTGATTTCAGCCGTGGCAAATTTCCCATAAAAACATTTTCTCCATTAGTCACCTCCTTGAACGTGCTAAAGAAACTTTTGTTAAAGCACAAATGACAGGTAGCCCCTGTATCAAGCCACCAATCCTTGTTATTTTGGCCGACCAAAATTAACTTCGATGACCAAAATTGAGAGGTCCATGACCATAGCAACAAGGTTTTCAACCTCATGCACTATGTTCACTTGTCGAGCATTTTCTTTCTTTGGAAGCTTGCACTCATTGGCCCTATGGCCTTGCCTTCCATAGTTATAACAAGTTCTAGTGAACTTCTTGCCGACTCCCCCTAGGACCAAGGTTGGAGCATTTACCATGATTCTTTCTTCCACCTTCCCACTGTTCTTATTTCCTTTTGAAGATTGGCCATGTTCAACAACATTAGCCTTTGTTGTTGCAGGACCATCAAAATCCTTTTCAAAGCAACTTTTAATACGAAAACGAACAACAAGATCTTCAATGGTCGTTTCTTTTCGTTTATGCTTGAGATAGTTCTTGAAATCAACCCAGCTTGGTGGTAGCTTTTCAATCATAGCAGCAACTTAAAATGTCACGCTTAGAGTCATTCCTTCCGCATGAATATCATGAAGAATGACTTGTAATTCTTGGATTTGGCTCATGATAGTTTTATTGTCTATCATTTTAAAGTCCAAAAACTTAGCCACCACGAACTTCTTAGTAGTTGCATCTTCCGTTTTGTATTTACGGTCCAAAGACTCCTATAATTCTTTGGCAGTTTGGCCTGGCAATACACATTGTATATTGTATCCACCATACCATTCAAAACGTAGTTTCAGCACAAGAAATCGAGTGATTCCAAGCTTGAATCATGCTTAATAATGGAGCATCCATTTCCCTTTCAACATGGGAAATGGTTTAAGTCAAGAACCTTGCTAGGTTTAACGTGCTCAAGAATCTTTTGTTGCCACTGTTTAAAATTCACACCGGTGAATTTTTTCGGTTTCTCAGCATGCGATGTGACCGCATTAGGCAGTGGTGCAACCAAACTAGTCGTGCCAGCGACAACATAAGTCATGATCGAAGAAACATCAGTGTTTAAGGGCTGGGAGGATTCCATTCTGAAATTAAATGATACAGAATAACCTGTGAAAAGAAAATCTATTTAAGTTTGTTTGAAAAGTTTACTGTTACGAAAGCCAAAGCACAGCGACGATCTGAAAGAAACTCGAAAATAGTAAAGCGTGAACCGGGCTTGTGTTTAACATAATTCCCTGAAACAAATTTGCGGTCTGTTCCCAGGGTACGCCGGTTCGAAGCAACAAATGCATACTGTCGAACTTGAGCACTTGCCTGAAATTAACCGGAGTTGTTGCAGTCGAGACAGAATGTTTTTGTTGGTGTATTAAATCCTTTGCACTTGAACTGGTTTATATAGCCATGAATCCATAACCGATTTAAAACCATTATTGATACATAATTATGATCATTAATGCATAATGATCATTTAAAATGAGAATCAATCACAAGTTTTAAAACCAAAACCGAGTTCAAAAAATTGTCTCATGCGGGCCCGAGTTTTCGGAGCCGCATTCGTGTCCGTGGGACGTGCGGGCATGCACGAGTTCGATGAAAATCCAACAGAAAACTAGTTTTTGCACCCCCCCCCCCCCCCGCGTGGGTAGGACTTGTGGCAAAATATGTTATAAATATATACTAAAGTGGTAAGGCAACTTCTTATAAACAAAATCTCACTTTGTTCCCACACCAATACGGGACAAAGTGTTTACCATAATTTTAGACATACATTCACACACACCCAATATTTTCAATAGGTTTTTCTATATTACTGAATAACAAATATTATACTGACAATCATACGGAGACAATACCTATAATTGTTGCTTTTTATTTGTATATATGAATGATCTACGTTTAAAGTTGTGCTTTCGTGTACTTTAATCGTGCATTGTAAAAACACATTACTGATTTTGGTAAACTACTCCAGCGCAACGCGCGAGGGACCTTTACTAGTTAAGTATAATTAGTACTAATATACATTTTTCATTTAACTTTTCCAACATTATTCATTAAAACAACCAGTCTATAAGCATTATAATCTTCTAGAACATGCTCAAACGTTACTTTCATAATACAAGAATTCATTAACATATGATAAGATTTTATTTTGCTACACATCTGAAAGAGAATCATAATAATCATTCAAACCAACTTGAAATTCATTAGACTCCGGTGAATTCTTGATGTTCATAATCTCATCGTGCACAGGATTTTCAGACAATGAGAGTAAACCTGGAAGCTGGTTTTCAGTAAACAACTTATCACTCACATTTCCACAATCAGCAAATAATTCAGAAAGATGATCACTTCCATCACCATAGCTCCCCGTCAAACTTGTATTGATGGAATTACTTCCATTATCATGTGGTTCTAAAACAATATTGTTTGCATACTTCAACCAATCTTGATAGGGTGGATTCATTACATACTGGTTAATCATTTCATCAAGCAAAAACTGATCATCGGGTTTCTTGAATTCACATTGTGAGTCCAAGAAATTTGAGTTTGTGACATTTGGCAAGGGATTTATGTTTATAATTTGCAATATGTTATGCAACAATTGGTCATAAATGGTGGTACATGGGCTTGTAATGGTTGGAACCCTAAAGGGGAAGTTAGACGTTGAAGCTGTTAACTGGGAAATTGCGTTGACAAAGAAACCAAGATTAGGTATTGGTTTATGTGTTTTCGGGTCTATTCCCGCCTTGAGAAACCTCTTACGGATATGGGTGTTCCAATAGTTCTTGATTTCATTATCGGTCCTTCCTGGAAGATGCGAAGCAATTCTAGACCACCTATTCAAGTTTTAATTTTAGAATGGAAGGGTTATTTTATGATAATAAAATTGTCACAATCCTACCACACTTTTAAGTACGTAAAAATATCAATATAATATTTATGTATGGGCAAATTAGATTATAATAATTCAAAACATAACTTATTGATTGATAATAATTCATATCATTATTAATAACGCTTCTAACTTTCACTTTTGTTGTCAATACCAACCCTATTTGCATAATCATCATAGATTTGCATTAGATTTACACTTGATTTTCATTAGATTTGCATTAGATTTACACTTGATTTTCATTAGATTTTTCTTACAACGTAGATGTATTTCTCTATTTCACTCACAATCATCATTGACCGTAGAATGGAAATCAAGTATAATTTTTTTATGGTTTTGCGAGTGAGATTGTTAAAAAGTGAAAGCCGTCAATTAAATTGAACTATAGGTTTTATCAAACAATAGGTCATAGCTTGTATCATTAAAGTTCAATTTTTCATATATATGTAACTACTTTAGCTAATTAGTTTAAAGAACTTACTTATTTCCAAGATTAGAATGGAGGCTAACGATGAGATTCTCTTCTTCCTCGGTAAACTTTCCTCTTTTAATATCAGGATTAAGATAATTAATCCATCTCAATCTACAACTCTTTCCACACCTATTCAAACCAGCACGTTTGGGTAAAGCGCGCCAACTATCATGACCATGTTTTTGGATGTAACCGCTAAGAATCTCATCTTCTTCGGGTGTCCACGGACCTTTCTTCAAATCATTACTCTCGCTGCAACAAGGAGGCCGAACCATTGTAATTCAATTAAGCACACACTTATTATTAGTTTTGCAGATAATTAGAGTGAGCTTGTGTTAACGAACTGAACCAACTAGGGTTTTTATATGCAAATTAAATGAGTGACGTATATTAAACAGTGTTTTCAACTTACTTGTTTTGTTATTTCGATTATTTTATAAATTGCTGAATATATGCACAAAACGAAGAAATAGAAGTTGCTTAGCAACCTTCTTGGAGTTTTCAAGTTGTTGTTATTTTATTTTTTGGTTTTTGATAATATATTATTATTTTATACATAATAAAAGGATATAGCTGACATGCATTTTTGGACGTTCTTAGTTTGCTTAAATACCACGTTAATGCGTTATATTCTTAAAAATTTTACCTACTATATATTGATAATATAACTCTTTTATGCAAGTTTATCGATGTAAACATTTCATAACTAATTAAATAAAAAAATGAGACTTAATAACTAATATATATGTGGTTGGCCTAGCAATAGAATCACAACATTTACAACTCCCATCACATTAAAAGTTTCTTTTATATTTACTTACACTTCTCTATATTGATGGTAGTTTCAGGGTTCGAATTATAACAAAGAAACTTATTTAATCTTGCTCCTAGCTTCTTGCTAGGATTTAGTTTTAAAAAAAGAAAATTTTTGCAAATATCAGAAAAATGAGACATCATTGTTTGCATTTTCACAAATTTTGTTGAATGAATCTATATTATTCCACAAAACTTCTTACATTTTCACATCATTATATACTTTTTCTATTATTCTCATAACCACTTTAAATTTACTAATAACTAATTTATTTTTATATCAAATAAATTAAATATTACATTATTAAAATAAAATTAATGTTAATAAATTTGAATATAAATAGTTAATGCAAAATCATAAATCTAATACATTGTTATATAATTTTACATAATCTAAAACTAAAACATTACATAATATTATAACGGTTTAATGAGTTTAACATATATATAATGAATATTTTTTATATTATAAGAAAAATACGAACTTAATTAATTTGATTTATAATTATTTTTTAATAAAAGTTGAATAAGTTTTCTGATAAAAAAATCAAATCGTTTATAAAAGGAATAAAAATTTTTGATAGAAAACTAAAATATAAAAAGATGAGTATATATACCTTAAACCCAAACCCCGTTGCCCCCTAAACTAATACATAGACGTCATTGGCTTGTCTAGAAAGAGTTATCATATACTGTTAATGACACTCACAATTTCTTCAAGAAATATTATGAAATACATCTTCAAAGGCGATATTTGAATAAACATAAATTATTAGAGGACCATAGTGGTTTATAGAATGGTAAACTACGCTACCTCCATTGAATAAAACAAATGTCAACCAAACATTTACCAAATCATATAACTATGACCTCACTTTGAGATCCATTTTACAAAGTAGTTGAAATTTGTTGCTATTCAAAAATATATATACCTCGTTCTATATACCATTTCACCTATATCACCTACCAATCGTCTTCAAAGATTCGTATATTTGAAAGTTGAAACCACGACTATAAAAACATATTTCATACGACTTTTAGTCTTTCATCTTTTATCCATAAAGGTAATTCGTTAGATCCCGATAAGATGCTCCAAAACTTAGACTTCTTTACTACCAACGACCAAGAAGCGCCTTGTATATATCTACCGATGATTATCTGTCTAGACGTACCTCCATGCAGGTGTTTGCATGACCTTAATTAGGAGTTAGGAGTTATTTGGAAAAATTTTAGCGAAAATATGTTTTTCGTTAACTTTGGACACAACTAGTTATATATTGTTATATAATGAATTATTTCTGGGTTTGTATTATAGTTTGTGAGAGATTAGCAACTAAGGAAATCATATCCAAGATGAAGTTAAATAAGATATCATTGCTTTGAAATTTGATGGTTGTAATAAACAAAAGCTTAGAAATTTGAAAGAAATGGATAAGTGTAACATGTAGGTGAGATGAAAAAGTTTTAAGTGGTTTAGAGTAACACTTGTGTATATTGTTTCTTAGGATCGAGGCACAAGCAAGACTCAAGGACATTATACAGTGCAAAGCAATTTAAGGAGCTGTTTGGCAGCATCTGAATCAACATTTTAATAGTTCAGATGTCTGAATGATTCAGCATTTAATGGTTAAGACTGTTTGTTTCGCGAGCAAATGTCTGAATGGTTCAGACATTTGTCTCTGAATGGTTAAGCATTATACTAGTTAAGAGGTATAATGCTGAATGGTTAAGACATTTTATCTGAATTGGTCAGATATTTGTCTTTAAATAGTTAAGCGATATACTAGCTCTTAATGGTTCAGACCTCGATCTTAATGGTTCAACACTTAATGGTTCAGACATTTTATTGGTTCCGCACTTAATCATTCAAAAATTACCAAACAGCCCCTAACTGATCACACAAGCGACGTTTGGTCGTACACTAGCTTTGTAGTTGTTGGATCTACTAAAATGGGTGGCAAAGAAATTATGATGAATGGATGCTAAGTTGAACTGTTGTGTAATTTGATAAAACCACTAAAAGATTATGTAACATTGGTTTTGTCACTCTTCTTAGAACCGAACCCAACTACTAGCGCTATAACACGTCCGGTTGAATACTCAATTCAAATTGCCTTCATTTGACCTTTGAAATGTGTCTAACTGGTCTCGACAGTGAACCGCTAATACGTCTAAGTGGTTAAAAATAATTCTCATTATAAAATAACAAACTTAAAAATGTATATTGGTGTCCTTGTGTATGTCAATTGCCAATTTTGTCCGCATTAGAAGCTTTCAAGCATCACGTAGAACGTCAAGGCTTGCGTGTCCATTTCGACCTCAATTTCATCAAATATTTTCCATCGAGTTTATATCTTTTACAAGGAATTTAATAAATTTGTTGTTAAGATCACTTATTTAATTTTATTTAACGAAGTTTCTTGTCTAAAATACTGATCTTGTGACTTGATTAAACAAAATTGGATGGAGATATATTGTATTGAAAGTATACATACAACCTGCTCGATAAAAAATGTCTGTGTGAAAATTGCATGATTATTAATTTGTTCTTGTTTTTTTCATTGCTTAATTGTTGTTGTTTGAAATTTGATCATGTATAGCTTAATTTGTTCACTATTTTTTATGATATAAACTCAAAAATAGTGAGTTCATACTTGATGATATAAACTCAATATTTCACACCCTGATGACATCCTTTTTGTATGCTATTGCTACTGCTGTTATTTTCTTTTGTATGGGTGGTTTTTGTCTTCTGAAGAAAACATGATTAATATATTTACACAACTTTTATGGATATTGTATGAATAATGAATTGGAGAAGGAAAAGAAAGATATATGATTAATTATTTGATTTTTGCATCATTGTATGTGTTCAATTTTATATTAACCTTTCTATTTGAGTTATGCGATTTGGTTAAACTAAAACCTACAGAATGAGGTTCACAAAAATATTGTGAATTTCTATCAACTTTACTTTTCAAATGGTTTAATGGTTTGTATTAATGTTAAAATTATAAAGGTGGACTGTTGAACTAACTAGCAGCCATGGATGTGTTCTATGTTAAAATTAGATATGTAGATTACAAGAGGCTGCCCAATTCCATATCCTTTGGTTTTTACAAACCCTCTTATGATGTCATCGCGCACTCGGGCTCTATGTTGATTCGTCAAATATTACAAAATTTTACATGTGAAATTCAGGTGAGATATAGTGATGATTCACATTTATTCCGCCAGACTAGATTCATGGAGAGGTTAAGCTTCTTAAAAGAACATCTTTTCCATAAGTTCTAATCTATATGTCCGCTGGCTACTTTCTTTAAAGGCGTATGTGTTGATGTTAATTTTGAATAGGATGTCCAGATTACGAGTATGAAGAATGTTACATTGGACTTTAGTCATTGTATAAAACGTAGTTCAGTTGCTTCTTACTCATGGCTTCCGATTAGCAGTCGGCTTAGTGGTGGAGGATTGAAGGCGAAAATGAACAAAGGTGTTGGCTTTTTCGAATAGATTTAGTTTTTCATTTTATATGTCTGCCTTCCCAAGATAGAGGAAAGACTAGTCACCATCTACCCCACCCAGAACCCTACTCTCAGTGAGACATACTGAGTATGTTTGTTTGTTTGTTTGTTTTATGTCTGCCTTCGTGACACACGTGATGGTAAAGAAAAATTGAATGGTCAAATTTTTTTAAAAGAAAGCTATTAGCAAGAGGTTAATTAAGACCCATACGAAAATACAAATAGCAGGGAAAGTACACCAATTTTGTAGATCTAAATCCCTAGGACCACCTTTATTTTTGATCCATAAGAACGAGTTATGGATTACTTCTTTGACCACTCTGGCTGTTGATATGGAATTCGAATTGAAAGCAATGTCGTTATGCGATCTTCATATAAACCATAATGTTGCAACTACAATCTATACTATCTAATAAAAGAAGTTTTCTTTTGCCACTTGTCATTCTCTTGATCTCTCTTTTTGCCACTTGTCATTATTTTAGACATTTTCACATTATTTTTCCCTCCAAAATGATATTATAGTAAATTAAACACTTAAATTAATCTCTCTCTCTTATTAAAATTTAATTTTATTAATTGCTACATTACTCTCTCTCATCTATTTTTTTAAAATCAAGCTATCTTTTTTAAGATATAGTTTATTAAAGAAATTAAAATCACATCTTTTTTATTATAAGAAATAATAAAAAAATTATATCATATGAAACTTTCTAAAACACTAAACCTTTTTAAAATAAAATCTTTTAAATCGGTCCTTTTAAAATATATATATATAAAAAGGTGAAATTTTCTAAAAATTGTCTTATTAAAACAATTAGAATAATTACAAATCAAAGCTTTTAATAAACAAGATTTTTATAAAGAATAAGTGTTTATAAAAAAATATTAAAATAAATATTTAAAAATAAAACTATTTAGAGAAGAGAGTTAAAAATAATAGTATAACGGTTTTATTTTCTTAAACTATTACGTATATATAATTTTAATCATATCTTATATTAAAATATCATACCCTAACTCTTCGTGTTTATTAATAACTATAATCCGTTTAATGAATAAGTTTCCTACCTATTTATCTATCTATATATATATCTATCTATCTGTTTATCTATATATCTATAATAAAAAAACTAAGACAAGACATGACATAATTGTAAGGCACATCATGCTAAATTTTTTATTTCTCTCTATTATTAATTATAATATTGAATACTAATAAAATTCATAATATTTTTAATTAAAATATATATAATTTTAATAAATTAAAAACCTACTTTTTATTAAAAATACACTTTTTAAAAATAAACGTTTTATAAAATACAAAATACAACGAACGTTTTAAAAATTATTTTTCTTAAAATCAAAATATTCTAAAACCATAATTTTTTTATAAAATAAAAGTTTTAAGAAAAATACATTGATGTTAATTTACTTAAAGTAACTATTTATACGTAATTATAATCATATTTTATCTTTCAAGCATGGTTTTATAATTTATAATATTTTATTACTAACTATTTAATATTTTATTTATGCAACCCGTGTAATACACGGGGTACTAACCTAGTTGTATATATGGCCTGCTTAATCATTTATGTAGCGTAGCCTTCATGTTTAGCACCTCTGTTAAAATGATTCTCACGGAACTAGCTACTTTTAAGTTTTAAAAATGTACAAGGTATTAGATATGAGGGTTTATTGTATGAGTCTATAGGCCCAGTTAGGTTTTTAGGGTTCCTTATTCTCTATAAATTTAACCTAACGATTTAATAATATTTATTTAGTCATCTTACATGGTATTAAATTTTTATGGTTCTTGTTATCTTCTTCTTCTCTGTTGCGCCACAACCAAAACATACAAACCCTAACCGTTGCTACCGAGTTCAAACCCTAGACAGGGCGGTGTGTCGCAACCACCGCTGCCTTGTTCCATCTTCGTTTTCTGTTTCGTTTATTCTTTATTTTCTAGTTCCCATTTAATAAAGTTTTATTATCGGTTGAAGATTCAAACCTAATATTCAATATATTGGTTAGTTCACCATCATCTTCTTGGTTTGTTTCTGAATTACGGCTCCTAAACTGCAAAGGTCACTTATCTCTTAATCTACGGATTCAAGAGATCACCACCTAACCACAGTCACCAGCTTGCTTTCTTTCCCCTTTTTATTTCTATAGATCTCATCTATTGATCTACGGATCCAAGAGACCACACTGCTAACCTAAACACATCGATAAATTACGAACAGTCGCCAATTATCGACTTATCATTTCAGGAATCAAAACCAATTAACTATCAGACAAACTACGGATAGCACAGTCAACCAAAATACAGATGACAAGATCAAACAAAATATTAATTTGTTGGCAAAAGTTTAAATATTTAAGTCGTTCGAAGCATGTTTATCTTAAACTATTGGTTTTATATTTTTCTGTTTTCCAATCTTATCGTCCGGCTACTTACACTACGACTACGGGAGAGTATTAGATGTTAGGGCTTATCGTATGAGCCTACTGGCCTACTTAGGTTTTTAGGGTTCTTTATGATCTCGATCTATAAATTTAACCTAATATTCATTTAATCTTTTATCATCTTACACAATGATGAATTAATACGAAGACCCAAGTCTAAGACCAAAACCCATTTTGTGATCACCATGCCAGATTATAAACAAGTCAAGCTGATAAGAAAACCTATGCCATGAATTACAGGATAATACTGATGCATGACCGTAGATAAACTAACCGAGTCGAGTCATCATGAGATACTCAAAATCAACTAACTAAAAGTTCAAATAGAATCAGGCTAAAACGAGCTCGAAGCCTAAAAATTGAACTTATTTGGTAAACAAGTTTGAGCTCGAGCTATATATACTTAATTTACCTAAGCTTGCTAACTAAAAGCTCAAAAAGAGTCAAGCTTACACGAGCTCGAAACCTAAAAACGAACTTATTTGGCAAACATGTTCGAATCTGAGCTTTATATTCCAAGCTTACCTAAGCTCGTGAGCTTAACCGAGCATATTATACATATTATAATTATTTTATTTAATACAGAAAATTATACACAATTACCAATAACACAAATAGTTAGGTCGGTGGCTTTAGCTAGCAACAAAACTTACAGTTTAACTCTCTAATTTAATAAACTTTTAGGTTTACCCCATTAACATATATAATATACGTTTATAATAATTTGATTTTTCATCAATAACTTTAGTTCATTAAAAACTTAGTATTTAATTTTTTTTCTTGACATCATGATATACATTATGTTAGAAGTAAAGTTCGTATTGAAAATAAGATATATTTTGTGGTATCGTAGTTCATATCTATTGATAGTAACGTGAGAAGAAAACCGATTCAACCGAAGAAGATCGTATTGTTATACAACTGTTTTACATTAATGTTTCGATCTCTAGAACAGAGTCCTTACAACTTCATACGTTTCTTTTATGTATTTAACCACGTTAATGTAGCCGCCGCAACACCCATAACAAAGTTCGCAAACATGCCGCATCTCTCGAGCTTAATTTCTAGTTATATAGATTTTATGATAAAAATAACTAAATAATATTTATTGTAAGTATATGTATAAGGATTACTAAATGATAAACAAGCCAAACTAGAGCTTAAATATTCTCTCACAAACCGAGTTCAAGCACGGATATAAAGCTTGAGAGTCGAGACGGATTGAACTCAAGCTTTAGATATAAAACTTTAATGCTAAGTTGAAGAGCTCAGAGACTAGACCACAACCATAGAACAAGCCAGATCAAACCTTATCATGAAAAGAACTGCAACACCTTATAAATTTAAATCATGACATAAGTAATAAACCAATCCAATCCAAACAAAATGTATATAGAGTTCGTTTGCTATAACATACCAACACAACACAACACACCTATCTGAATTTCCTTGGTTTCTTATTTCTACTATTACTCTGTGTTCCACGGCTTTCCGCCTTGCGTTTCATACCTCCGCCACCACCATCACCGCCAGTTTTAGATGCATTTGCCGTGGCCTTTCTAGCAGCAACCGCTGGTCTCTTATCTGAACGCACTTTTCGCCTCACCACATGTTGTTCACTTCTTGATTCAGTCCTGCCAGGTTTACCTATTCTGGTAGCAAACTTCTTCGGGCCACCGGATTTGGTGGCACGTATTCCCTGATAGGAAGCGGTGCCGCCCACAGCTGACTTCTTAGAGAAATTGCTACCATCTGCAGATGATGATTCTTTCCTTTTTGATGGTGTTAATGAGTTTGCTTTCATGGCATGAGATAACCTCAGCTCTCTGTCTCGAATCTTTAGTTTATGTTTTTTAACGACCGTATTCGCTGCTTCCTGCATTATGCAAAGTGTTATAAAGCTTTGTGATTGAATTGTATATAAACTAAAAATAAAGGTATGACGCGATTAGATATAGATATAAGCGCGTATACACATACCCTTGTTGTGAACAAGACATAAGCAATGCCCTTTCCCATGCTTGTACCAGGATCTCTCACCACCCGAATTGCCTCTATGCAGTCTTTCAGATTGTTAAAACCAGTAAACGACTGATAAAGCTCTTCATCCTGAAGGTCAGAGAAAAATGTACGATGATTACTAAAAATAAAGATCATAATTTCAACCCAGTTATTAGCGGGTGGATTTCGATTATGTTTGATCTCTAACAGGTAAAATAAAAATAAAAAATCTTGCTAAGGAAAAAAGAGAGTCAAGCGGATCAAAAGTATCCCCAAAGTGTGTATTTTTAAACATAAAAGTATACAACCTCCTAAATAATAAAAAAAAGATTAGTTTACAACTTAAATATCTAATTATCTCTGAAAACAAAACTAATTTTTGAACAGAAACTGGGTTTAGTCAACCAGTACAATACTTGTTTTGACACGAGCACATTTTGACCTACCCGACCTACCCAATTTGCCACCTCTGTACGATTTTAAAATTTATGCACAAGAAATGTACCTTCACATCAAATGGGAGGTTACCAATGAAGACGGTCCTTTTGCTGTCATAGAGAGGAGTGTTTTCACCCTTTAATTTCTTGCGAGGCGGACAAGCTCTGTCTACGTGGATATGATTTCCACCCACCTAGATAACAAGAACCGACACTCAAATTTATAAGCTTTCACAGAATGTATGTACATTATGTATTCCATTGAGCCAAACTGTATATGTAATATTCTACAAGAAAAGATAGCCAACCCAAAATATCAAAAATATACATTTTCTATTTTCATGTAATAATTAATCACTATACTATTTATTGTTCGATGCAAGAACAGATAGCCAACCAAAATATAAAAATATAGTTACCATTGTCACAAACTGAAATCTAAAAAACAACCAATTATATTCATCTGCATACTCTAGAGACTAGAGGCATTGCCCAAATTCATAGTAATAATCCGATAAATCAAAATAAAACATTAAGCTTTACAGAAAGCAACTTACAACTGCCATGTTATGTGACAAAGAAGCTTGGGCAGAATCCTCTGTCTTAAAAACAATGTATGCATTAACCCTGCATTCATCAGAGAAATATATCAATTTTCACCCCTCAAAATACAAACTTGTAACCAATTTGAAATATTTTGGCCCCCGCGGTGCACATACAATAATGCTTTATAAGAGCTAAAAGAAGCTCTAATAGAATCATATAATGTGGAATTAACTTTGAACAGCAACATGAATATATTACTATGTCATTAATATTTCAAATTCACTTAGCAAACCATAATAAGAAATATGTTCTATTTATTCAAATAACCTGTCAACAGCATCATTAATCTGTTTCTTGATTATAGCCCCCTTTCTTGGAGTCTTATCCTGCAAAAACCAAATCAAACAGTCAAACCAATGAAACACACATCAAACATCATCCAAATTAATGTGAATTCAAACATATTCAAAAATACTCACATCTAACAAAGGAACAGATCGAATTCTAATCGACTCTATCTCTCCGAATCGATTAAACTCCTTCAACAAAGCCTTCTTCTTCACCTTCAATGGCAGATTACCAACAAATACAGTTCTTGCTAGCTTCTCTTCATCATCAAATCCCTCTTTTGGAACAACCTCTGCTTTATCAGATTCCTTCTTCTTCTCCCCAATTTTACCATTAACCCCCTCATCTTCTGTTACAACCAAATCCACCCCTCCATATTTTCTTACCTCATACTCTGCTTCAATCTCAACCTTCTTCCTTTTCTTCTTCTTCTTCTTCTTCTCATCGTTCTCATAAAATTTCGAGTTTTTCAAACTTTCTGCAGAAACCCCATTTTCCACCTTCGATTTCTTCACCTCTAATTCGACCTCGGAATCATCAGAATCGATGGTTTTGGGTGATTTCTTCTTCGTTTTCCGCTTGCTCAACGATTTGTTAACGGAATCGGGGATCTGGGTGTCGTTTTTTTGTGGGGTATCGACGTCTGAACGAAGAATTTCTTTTGCTTTTTGAGAGTCGGTGGTGGGTTTGCTTCGGAATGGATTGGAATCTGAGAAGATTGAAGCAGAGGTTGGATCATCGGGTTCTTGAAGGCTACTGCCGAAAAGGGATTTGAAAATGTTGTCTGATGAAGATGGAGCTGAAGAACTAGGGATTTCAGTGTTGAGTTCCTTCGATTTCTTCTTCCCATTGTTGAAGATTGAAGAAAGTGATGGATGTGTTGTAGCTCTCCAGTCTTAAACCCTAATTTAGTGGGGAGTGTTTGGCTAGGGTTGTAATTTAGCAATGCGTTAGACATTCGGGATGCGTACGCACAGTGACAAAGTACGAAGTAGAATTAACACAGACTTGTTTTTGAACTAAATGTATGTCAAAATGTATAATAATTCGAATTTATATTGTCAGATGAAAAGTATTAAATGTACATAAAGTTAAACATGTGGGTCGATGTCGTATGTGGTATGATAAATTATAGATTATAATCGTCCTGACTCGTTTACGAACTAAATTTGTATCAAAATGTAGAGTAATCGAATATATACTAATGTATTATATTTGAACCGATTTGTTTCCAAACAAAATTTACGTGGAAATGTAAACCAACTCAGAATTTGTATTTGACTGGCTTGTTATCCGAAAAGAATTTACATAAAAACGTAGACGAACTCGAATTTATACCGACACGTATTAGGCTTTTTTCTATGTAAAAATATACAGAAAGTAAATCCGAGGCTTTGAAACGTCAAAGTGACATTTTATAAACTTTATAGAAATTGAAGAGTTTAAAAACGTAAACTTCAAAAATTGAAGGGGAGGATTGGACCTTTTCTTTAAGATAATAGAAATGTTGTAATTGTTAAATTATCATTTGAGTAAATTAAAAGGTTGTTTAGCAACATCTGATTGAATAAGAGCATCCACAGTAGGTTCCTTATCTTTATCCATATAATTACACTAAAAATCACTACATTTTCTCTCTCCTTTTCAATTAAATAATACTTTTTATACCCTTATCATTACTTTTTTCTCTCTCATTCACTCACAACCACTTTAAAAATATTAAAAAAATTTATAAGGATTGTATAGTGATTCTTCAAATATACCAATCCATAATAATATTTTCTCTCTCTTTCACTCACAACCACTCAAAATCATTCCATATAATATACCAAACACACATATTTTTAAGGACTCCACTGTGAATGCTCTAAGTGTTGAACTAGTAAGAAGTCTGAACCAGTAAAAGGTATGAACCAATAAGTGTGTTTGATTATAAAAAGAAAAATTAAAAACCACACACTTTATATCACACTATTTAAGTAATTAAGTCCATTATCCAACTTAATAAACTTAAACAATCTGGTCTCATAACTTGAGCTCACAACTTAAGACATATTCTTCAAAAAAGATTAGGTTTTATTCTTAAATCACAACATGGAGCTGCTTCCAAAGTTCAAATACGTCTTTCCTCAACACTTTGGAGCAGCACGTAACAAGGAAAGATCGAAGGCTTACAAGTATGATAAGTAAAGATCGAAGGCTTTCATCTCAATCTTTGTTCTTCATCTCTCTTGTCTCTTGTCCAGAACACACCCTATGATCAATCGTTGTTCTTCATCTCTTTTATTTCTGGACCCCATCACCATGAACCACCAAACATTTCATGGTCGGAATCGCTAATCGTGAACCACCACCGTGAACCACCAAACGTTAATTTCATGATCGGAATCGCGAATCGCGAACCACCACCGTGAACCGAACGACCACCCATGAACCACGTCTGACTCGGGTCAGATGTTGGTTTGAATCTGACCGAATAAGGGGTTCGGTCAGACCTATTCTCCGGTAAGATGCAAGCAACCAAACAAGGTACGTCTGACCGAGTCAGACGTGCACGTCTGACGGGGTCGGTCAGACCCAACTAAACAGCCCCTAATTATTCATGGGGTTGGGATGACATAAATTAATTAATTAGAGGCCGGTAACTATACAAAGTGTAATTTTCATGCAAAGCGTACGAAGTTACCAGAGGGTGACAAGTGTTTTTTGGCGGAAGGGTAGCTTCGTCCGCGATACAATTACGCATAAAAGGTACATAATTACGTAAAGTTATATTCATAATTACGCGAGTTATATTCATAAAACGCAAGTTATATTCATAATTACGTTAGTTATATTCATAATTACGCAAGTTATATCTATTATTACGCAAAGAAGAATTACCCACATTATAAAAGATAATCATGCAAGTTATATTTATAATTATGCAAGTTATATAATAATTATGCAAGTTATATGATAATTATGCAAGTTATGTTGATAATTAGGCAGTGAATAATCACGCAAGTTATACGCATAAGACATAGACGTTTTCTTTAAAAAATGTTGTTTCTTTAGAAAAAATATAACAATACTATACTCATATTAAATAGGATAAAATGCTTGTTTTTATGGTGTATTTTTTTTAAAAAATAATATCATATGAAAAGGTTATATGTGTTTAAAAAAAGGGAGTAGGTTAAAAAAATCAACAATTGTAGCCTATTTCCGATTCTACCCCTCCAGCACAATCCTTGCGTGCTTATTACATCTTAAATCTGAACCGTTCATCTCCTAGATCAATTATCCTTGTTGCTTCGTAACATTCGCACATAACAAAACTTTGTATCGTAAACTTTCCCTGATTAATGGTGTCCGTAGAAGTTGGAAGGAAAGGAAAAAAAGATTAAAAATGCAGTTGCAAAGGCTCAAAACAAGTAACAATCATATAAAAGCCTTGCAACTAACCAATTGTTGTAGCCAAACATTAGTTAATTATAAGAAAACAAAACATATATATATTAAAAGCAAAGTCAGGTGGCCTAATCTCATTGTCCACCGACCTTTACTTCTAAGTATTAGTATAATGTGTGAATACAAGACTAGGGTTGTAGTGTAGCGATGTGTTACGGGTTTAAAGCTTGTATAATGTTAAGTGGTTTGGGACGAGTACGCTAATAGATGATATTTATTTGGTTACTAGACCAATTTTATAAATGCTTAATACATCTATAATCTTAAACATATAAAACTTTATTTGAGTTTTTGATAATTCAAGTCATGTTTTAAGGTGAGGTTGGATCAGAAATATCATCAAAATCATCACATGATTCAAAATATGCATCTTTTTAAATGTAAGCAACAATATCCAAATAAGGAACGAATACTTAAATGATAGGTCAATTAGTATTGGTAATTGGTAATTACTAATAATACAATAAAATGAATGCAAATAAACATATACCTACGTAAATAAATGAATATAAACACACATAAACTAGTTAACACAAACATAAACGAATGTTCACAGATGTAAATAAACAAACGTGTAATGAATCTATATTCATTCATTTAAATATATAATCAACCGAACAAAAGATTTGTTCAAATTCATTCATTTATTAAACAAACATAAAAAACTCTTTGTCGAAAAGTCACTTTGTTTACAAGCCTAGTCCATCTACAAGACATGCATTTAAAAAGAATTGGCTTGTTTTCTTAAGGAAGTAACAGTCAGTCCATTTTCGTTACAACTCAACTAAATATGGCAATATCTGAACTAATTTGTTGAAACATATATAATCATCAAAGCAGTAAAACCCTATCGATTCGCCATCTTAAGGCACCTGTTACGAAAGAAAATCTATACATATCTATAACATCTCCCTCCTCGATATCCTAACACGACGTATACCCACCCGATCACAAACACAAACCCGTATCACTAGCAACAAGACTTGCACTTGCATAACCATGTAAAGCATCCACATCTTAAATGCGAAGGACATTTACTTAACTTCACATCCGGGCATTTCGGCTTTGGACACCAGCAACAACAAAGCTTCCAGTTAAGACAACAACATCCGGGCTGCAAACAAGGTGGGCACTTTGGCGAGCCAAAACATTTCGAGCACTGAGGTTTTGGGCATTTCGGGCTGCAGCCTAGCTGTCCTGATTTTATACAACAACATGAGCAGCCAACGGTTGACTTCCCAGTTTTTGGCTTTTTTGGTAGCCCGAGTCTTTGTATGATCTTTATGAGTCAGGTTTTGGTGGTCATGATTTCCATATCGTGAATGAACTTGTAAAGATAACGGATGTAGTCAGGATAGAGTTCTAAGTTGCAGTGGCTACCTCCTTTGATCCATAACGGTTCGTATGGGTCCTTGGCCTTCTTCCATAGTTGGTTCCCGTGTAGCCAACTTACAACATCGTCCTCCATACCCTGTCGTTTTTACATCAAGAAACCAAGTCAGGTAAAAAAAAGTCAAACTACTAATATGTGAAGGGGCTGAACTTACGTGTATCACGAGCGTGGGGCATTTCACCTTCTGAATCTTGTTAACATTCAGCAATGACAAAACCGTTAGTAACTTGATCGGGCAGCAAGAGTTTATAGATAATATATAAGTTTGTTTTTGGTATAATTAGCAAGCAAATTGACTAAATCACCTTGTAAATATCAAAGCAAAATCTGCAGTTAACATGACAAACGACACGAAGGCCAGAAAGAATGGCACTGTGTAAAACGACGCCTCTTAACCTCGGTAATTTAGAAGCCAAATGCAGCGTGGGCCCACTTCCAACCGACTGACCATAAAGAATCAAGTCTTCTTGGTTGACTCCATATTCGGTCTGGAGACATTCGTATACCGCCTCTATGTCTGTGTACGTATTTAGCTCACTTGGCTGAAAAAAAAAACAGATATTAGAACAAACTACGCAATCAACTAACAAACATGACACTAGACTGAAGTTGTGACTTTCTTGAGAATTATATGTTTGACTTTGCAAATAGTTGTATATGTGTATTAAAAAATGATTATGTGATAAGCAATAATCAAAATCAGATAGTCAGCTATAACAAAGCAGGTTGATTTGAAGTTGTATTAGTTAGTTGGTCATGATGTATGTTATTTTGGTTATAGAAGAGTCGTTTACCTTGCCAGTTGACACTCCATAGTCCGAATAGTCATATCTGTTAAAGAAAACCAAGATAAAGATAGAATATTATCAATAATATTGAACATTTTACTGTTAAAAGGAATCGAATCGTATTCAAACACCCCAAAGTTCAACCAACAAAATATTCCGTTGTCCAAAATAAATCAAACTCAGAAGTAAAAAATCTAGAACAAACAAGAACAATATGCAAGTAAAAAAAGATGACCGTTAACGTTCTACCCTCAATCTTCAACCAAAAAAGTAAAACCCTGATTGGCAATTGGCAAATGTAGTAAATAGTGCGATCTCTACTAAGATTCATTAGGAATTTCTGTTTTTCCTTTTACCATGTTCCAAGATAATTGATCAGTGAGAAAAATTTCCTTCATAGACAAGGGAAATAAAGGTGCAAACACTAATAATGTCAAGAACTTTCATTTTCTTTTCACCTTTTCTTTTCTTGATTCCAATGTTTTGACCCCACAAGATACAAATGTTATTTATGGATCACAGAACAAAATGGTAATTATAGGTAAAAGCGGAATAATTTCATGAAAACACTTGTGTTTACTGGTCTTTTTGATAGTTATAAAGATCTATATGCAAATATCATAGAAATCTTGTAATGACTCTTCACATTTCAGATGCAAAAGATAGGAATTTGATTCACAGACCACTGAACATAATGGTAACTACACATAAATTGAGAAAATAAAGCTGAATAGTTTCATGAAGGCGCTCGTGTTTACGAGTCTTTTTGCTAGTTACATAGATCTACAAGCATCTACCATAGAAATCTTGTGATGATTCTTAACATCTTATATGCAAACCTAAAAGTCTTAAAATCCCAATAGAAATCAATGTCTAGAAATAAATAAAAAAATATACGCACAAGAACAAAAACACATCAAATACAAACCCCCATCACATCAAATCAGAGAGCATATAATGATATAAAGTATATTTAAAATCAACATCATGATCCAATATAGTAATCAAATCAAAATGATACATCCATGGATAAAATCAAAACTTTATCCAAACAATATTAAATCATAAATAACATAAAATTAGATAAGAACACAACCAAACACCATACATACACAATCATAAAGATTAAAGACATAAATAATATTATTAATTGCAAAATAATGTTCACAATAGTTAGGTAACACACAGAGAAGTGAAAACGAACCCCATGAGATTGACTCTGAGATTGGCTTTGAGTTGAACAAATAAGTCAACCTGTTAATCAGCAGCATTACCATGACTCCATGAGAATACAGTAGAGTCTTGCATATGGGTTCTTTAGATAAAAAGCTACAATCTTGTTACCTCTTTTAGTGCGTAAAGACAACACATCAACTGAACAACCACCACCATCACCACCACCACCGCCTCCGCCACCGCCACACCCACCACACCACTGCCACCTCCGACAGCCGATATCACTGGTAAAGATTGTTGGGTTCAGTGGTATCTTCGTTAGATTTATTTATCAAAACAGTTTTGATAATTATTAATCAGATTAATAATTTGTAACGCAGCGGAGTAATAATAAAATACCAGAATGAACCCGACAGGATCTGGGTTACAAACAATGCAAATACAGAATATAAATATTCTACTGATGAGATATAATATACCTTTGTGGTTAATAATTAACCGTTTGAGACACCGAGGGACAACAAATAAATGCTAGAATCAACGAACGCTAAATTGGAACACAGTGGTTGCGGCTCTAAGAGGCGTGATCCACGGTTGCAATCAAATATATCGGTTGTTTGAAAGATACAAAGAGATATGGAAAGAAGATAATCTTCTGCGTTTCTTTTCTGAGATGATGAAGTTCAGATTCTCTTCAACAAATGGAGTGTTGAATGCAAATCCCATTTTTCAATTGAAACAACTGATCGTTCTTATAATTGAAACGCAATGATTATATTCTTTTCTTTTTCTTTTCTTTTGCTTTTCTTTTACTTTTTCCTTTTGTTTTCTTTTGCTTTTCTTTTTCTTTTTCCTTTTGAAAGAATGGTTCAACAAAACAAAACGTTTATAAATTAATACTAAATAATTTATAACAATTATAAATTATAAAACCGATATAGTTCGTAAGTGCCAGTTAATCAAATTAAGTGGACTTAATATTAGTTGCCCAAGGTGTAACTCTTACGGGTCATAGCTCGGTTGGCAACGTGACGTAACCGAACCCGTACATAATCCAACAAGCTCCCACTTGGACGGCATTCGGTTAAATTCCACGTAGACAGTCAGCGGTGCTCTAGCTGCACATGGCTGCCCCCAACAAGGTATGACACTTTAAAGTCATTAACCAAACATCTTATTCTAGTATCATTTTACTATAACAAGACAATAAACTTATGGTAATCATAGTCATTTATCCTTTCTGTAAAAGACATCAATTGAGTCATTGAGATTAATTCTCATATAGAACTCAATCATTATAGTTCTCGATCCAGATTCAAAATGGTCCAATCAAACACACAGTCAGTTTGGGTGAGGCCTCACACTTCACCAGTTTGAATCAACGAGGGCGCCACGATGTCTAACTGTTACATATAATGTAAGAGTACAGAATCCCTTATTGACTACATACAACTCCCACTGAACTTCAGAATTATTCCCAACCAAAGCCTTTATGACTGGCAGTTACGCGACAGCGGTTGACAGTGATCAAAGAATAACCCTCGGTAAACGGAAGTTCTAGTATGCATCTCAGGTCATAGGATACTAAATGAGTATACCAATATCAAAGCATCTTATAATAAAGATGGTTTGTGGCGAGTTACATCCAACGTCATTCATAATGAGGTCTGTGAATTTAGAAGTCAACTCCTTGAGTCTAAATTCAGAATAGTCTTAATTCAGAATTGTTCCCACAAGTCTGACCGACTATGGATAATTTAGTATACAATATCCATGGATTAAACGTATTAAAATCGAACACAGTTATAGGATTCATAATTGTATCTATATCAGTAGATCAAAATGAATTCAAAAGTATAACTGTTTAAAAGTTCATACATCCAAATACTAAATCAAAACATATCACTAGCTAATCTAAGCCCGATCGCATTTCTATGCAGATCATGCTTATTCTGAGTCATGGGCTTAGTAAACGGGTCTGCTAGATTTTGATCTGTGTCGATTTTTCTTATCACGATATCTCCTTGTTTCACTATGTCCCGTATATAGTGAAACTTCCTCTGAATGTGCTTGGCCCTGTGATGAGATCTGGGCTCTTTGGCTTGAGCAATAGCACCTGTGTTATCACAAAATATCTCGATTGGTTGCTGAATACTTGGAACCACATCGAGATCGGCTATGAACTTCTTCATCCAAGCAGCTTCCTTTGCAGCATCAGATGCTGTAATGTATTCAGATTCAGTAGTAGAATCTGCCACCACACTTTGCTTGGAACTTTTCCAAGAGATGGCTCCACCATTGAGTGTGAATACAAAACCAGATTGTGAGCGAGAGTCATCTCGGTCAGTTTGAAAACTAGCATCAGTGTAACATCTTACAGTGAGCTGTTCTTCAACTCCTCCATATATTAAAAACATGTCTTTAGTCCTTCTCAAGTACTTCAGAATGTTCTTAACTGCAGTCCAATGGGCAAAACCAGGGTTTTGCTGATAACGGCTAGTAATGCTCAAAGCATACGAGACGTCAGGTCTAGTGCACAGCATAGCATACATGATGGAACCAATCGCTGAAGCATATGGAACATTTTCCATTCGCTTAATATCAATGTCCGTTGAAGGAGATTGCGATTTGTTCAACACGGTACCTTTAGTCATTGGAACACCTCCTTTCTTGGAGTTTTCCATCTTAAAGCGTGTTATCATTTTGTCTATGTATGTGCTTTGACTAAGCCCTAGAAGTCGCTTAGATCTATCCCTATAGATCTTTATTCCTAGAATGTAAGCAGCTTCTCCAAGATCTTTCATTGCGAAACAAGCTCCCAACCATTTTTTAACTTCGTTAAGCATTGAGATATTGTTTCCAATGATCAGTATATCATCCACATACAATATGAGGAACGATATAGTGCTCCCACTAGCCTTTCTGTAAACACAAGGCTCATCTTCACTTTTGACAAAACCGAATTCGACGATTCTCTGATCAAAATGAAGATTCCAGCTACGGGATGCCTGTTTAAGTCCATAAATAGACTTATTCAGTTTGCACACCTTATTTGGATATTGTGGATTGACAAAACCATCAGGCTGAACCATATAGACATCTTCAGAGAGATGTCCATTTAGAAAAGCGGTTTTGACATCCATTTGCCATATCTCGTAATCATAGTACGCGGCTATGGCAAGCAATATCCTAATCGATTTGATCATAGCAACGGGTGAGAAAGTTTCATCATAGTCAATACCTTGAGTTTGAGTGAAACCTTTCGCAACTAGCCGTGCTTTATAGGTGTGTACATTTCCATGCATGTCGGTTTTTCTCTTGAAAAGCCACTTGCTCCCTACAGCCCGTGAATCGGGAGGTAGCTCAACCAAGTCCCAGACTTGATTGTCTCGCATGGATTGCATCTCGGCGTTCATGGCATCTAGCCATTTCGCAAATTCCGGATCTGAGATAGCAGATTTGTAGTTAGTAGGTTCATCACCAGAATCAGCTACTACCAGAACCTCAGGACCCTCTAGATTCCAAAGATATCTGTCAGGTTCTTTGCGAGTTCTGCTACTTCTGCGAACGCTTGTGTTTATATCTGAATCAGTAACAATTTCTTGTTGTTCAGACGCACCGACTACTTCAGCGTTTGTTTGTGGTTCTCGAATTTCTTCAAGATCCACAATATTACTTCCAGTTCCTCGATCAAGAAACTCTTTCTCGAGGAAATGTGCCTTCCTTTTGATGGAAATCATATTTGCATCAGGATGGTAAAAGTAATACCCGCTTCTATTATAGTATCCAACGAAAATAGCTTTTTCGCCTCGAGGATCTAGCTTGTCATTAGACTCACTAGAGACATAAGCATCACATCCCCATACTCTAAGGTAAGACAAATTGGGTTTAGACCCATGCCATATCTCATATGGAGTTTTATCTACCTTCTTAGTCGGTGCCAGATTGACAAGGCGGGCGGCGGTCATAAGAGCATAACTCCAAAAGGAGTGAGGTAAGTTAGTTCTACACATCATCGATCGAACCATATTAAGTAGGGTTCGATTTCTCCTCTCACTCACGCCATTAAGTTGGGGTGTGCCGGGTGGAGTGAACTGTGAAACAATTCCACATTCCTTTAGATGATCAATGAACTCTTGGCTTAGGTATTCTCCACCTCGATCTGATCGAAGTACTTTGATAGTCTTATCAAGTTGGTTTTCTACTTCGTTCTGAAACTCTTTGAACTTTTCAAAGGTTTCATGTCTATGCTTCATAAGGTAGACATAGGCGTATCGACTATAATCGTCAATAAACGTAACAAAGTATCTTTCGTGATTTCTAGACATGGTTCTGAAAGGACCACATACATCAGAGTGTATAAGTGCTAACAGATCCTTGGCCCGTTCACCAACATGGGTGAAAGGGGCCTTTGTGAGTTTGCCAGCTAAGCAAGATTCGCATTCATCAAAAGATTCATGTCCTGTGGATTCAAGAATCCCTTCGGACTGAAGCCTTTTCACACGGGCCTTGCTTATGTGGCCAAGTCTACAATGCCATAGAAACGTATCGTTAATTCTAGATTTGATACGTTTAGAAAGATTATATACATTATTGTTTGTTTGAATATCAATCTCATAAATACCACTTCGAGGTTTAGCCTCAAAATAAAAGATATCATTCAAGTAGGCAGAAATAACAGCATCATTAAAAACATACTTGAATCCTTGTTCAAACAATAAAGAAACTGAAATAATGTTTCTGGTTAAACCAGGAGCAAACAAACAATTATTTAAAGTAATTACAAGACCAGATGGACAAGAAAGATGATATGTTCCAGTTGCTAGAACCGGTACTCTTTTCCCATCACCAACGATGAGCTCCATGTCGCCTTGTTTCAGTTTCTTCCACTTTTCAGGCTCCTGCAAGACATTAATGATGTGGTAACCACATCCAGTATCAAATACCCATGTGTTGCTGGAAACAGTGAAAAGTTCAATAACATAAATCAGAATACCTGAAGAAGAGCCTTCACCATTGGCCTTCTTCACCTTCAGCTTGGCTAGATAGTCAGGACAGTTACGTCTCCAGTGTCCCATCTTATTGCATTCAAAACAGTGTCGCTCCTCAGGAGGGGGCGCTGCTTTGTTTTTAGCCAGCTGTTTGTTGTTGGTGGCAGGCTTGGCAGCAACAACTTTACCCTTACCCTTACCCTTATTGTTATAAGTTTTCTTCTTGGGGTTTGGCTTCCTAACACCAGTAGATCGGACCATCAACATTTGACTGGCTTTACCTGGTATGTTTTGCTCAGCAGTTTTGAGCATACCGTGTAGTTCAGCTACACTCTTAACCCATGCATTCATATTAAAGTTCATTATGAACTGGTCGTAAGAACTAGGCAAGGAGTTCAAAATGAAGTCTACTGCCATTTCATCTTGCATAGGATAACCAAGTTTGGCCATTTGGTCGATGTACCCTTTCATTTTAAGCACATGGGCACTAACAGGCGAGCCTACTTGCATTTTGCAGGATATAAGCTGCTTCATGGTATCATAGCGCTCTTGTCGGGCCTGTTTCTGAAACATGCCCTTAAGTTGCTCAATCATGTCAAATGCAGTCATGTCCTCCATGTTCTTCTGGAGATCAGGAGACATGGTGGCTAGCATAAGGCAGGCTACCTCATCGGCATCCTCCTTAAATTTTTCCCAAGTTCTACGGGCTGCGGCCGTATTGTTTTCAGGCTCGTTGGGAACAGCGCTATCTATAACATAGAGCTTTTTCGCCATCTTGAGAACCAATCTCAGATTGCGGTGCCATGCGAGAAAGTTGGTGTTATCAAGTTTCTCTTTCTCAAGAATAGACTTGAGAATGAAGGAGTTGTTGGTTTCTGAAGACATCTATAAGCAAAATAAATTAATTAGTATTTTCGATGTATTGTTTCCTTATTTTAATTAATGACCCATTTACAGTAATTTTAAATAAGGAATGAGAATCTGGCTTGGTCAGTCACTAAAGGCAGCTGGGGCACGCAACATTAGTAAGTGATTAGGCAGACTGACAATGTTTATCAATTGTGAAAATTGCACAACTCTCGTGTATGAGGCCGCAACGACAACATTTGTCAATGCATTGATACGTTTAGCCTCATCTATGCCCACTTTTCTCTCTAGACAGCTGTGGCACGTAACTTAGAGAGAAAAGTAATAGTCATCCTAAAACAGTTACTTGTGAAAGGGCCGGATGTGTCAACAAAACCCTTGCACCTTGGAAGAATAAACTACATATCAAGTGCGGTGCTGTGGCTCCAAACACTGATGTTTCGCTTAATGTTCCAAGTGTTCCTTATTTTAGGGTGGCATAGACTATTGATTTTTATCTATGGGATCCAATTTTAGTGTTTACCGAATAGGGTCAAACACAACGTATAATTAAGTTATACGTGCGTCGTAAAATTTAGTTTTACAATATATAGTTCGTGATAATAAATGACGAACCCTTTCAGCTCTCGGGACACCAGATTTTAATATCCTATTAAAACTAGGTTCATCGCGAGATAGACAACCGATTTTTTTTTAAGTTGATAATTTTAAATTATTAAGATTTAAGTTTTAAAATTTAAACTAATTTTAAATTTGAAAACTTATCTAGTTATCCTTTTAAAAGGATAATTAATTTTAATTTAAAAATATCAAGTTTTAAGTTTTGAAATTCAAACTAATTTTGAATTTGAAAACTTATTCGATTATCCCATTTAAAACAAACAATTTGTTTTAATAATTTAACAAGTTGTAAAAATAAGTTAAAACTTGTTATTTATTTTGATTGTAAAATTTTTTTTTTTAATTAATTAATTAGTTTGATATTTAGGTTGGATAATATAAAATAAAGCAACCATAATAGCAAAGTAATATGTAAATCTAATGGCTATGATTGTTTGATCTCGCTAGAGCCAAATAGCGAGATCAAGCTAGGTCACGGGTGAAAACACAAAACAACCACAAGGATGGACCTAAGTGCATCTAGTTGTCTTGATGGCTCCCACTGACTCCTTGATTTGTCCTGCTTCCAGTTTTGACTTCGGGTCTTCTAAATATTACAATATTTACAAAAGAAATACAAAATAAAAGAAAACTCTAATCTATTACAACTTTGAGCCATCAAATGAGCCAAAAACCATAAAACCAAAAACTTTAACAATAACAAATCACATCATAACCATTCAACCACAGGGTCTAGCCAGATTTACAAATTAAAACACAATCAAAATAATACGGGCAATCGTTTGGTTAATAAATATTTAACCAAAATAAACAAGTTGCCCAAAATAATATAAATCAGAAACTTCAAATAATTTTAAAGTTTGTGATCTATAACCAGTTAACAGACCGGATCTGATTTGCATGTTGTAAGCCTGGCTCTGATACCACTGTTGGGTTCAGTGGTATCTTCGTTAGATTTATTTATCAAAACAGTTTTGATAATTATTAATCAGATTAATAATTTGTAACGCAGCGGAGTAATAATAAAATACCAGAATGAACCCGACAGGATCTGGGTTACAAACAATGCAAATACAGAATATAAATATTCTACTGATGAGATATAATATACCTTTGTGGTTAATAATTAACCGTTTGAGACACCGAGGGACAACAAATAAATGCTAGAATCAACGAACGCTAAATTGGAACACAGTGGTTGCGGCTCTAAGAGGCGTGATCCACGGTTGCAATCAAATATATCGGTTGTTTGAAAGATACAAAGAGATATGGAAAGAAGATAATCTTCTGCGTTTCTTTTCTGAGATGATGAAGTTCAGATTCTCTTCAACAAATGGAGTGTTGAATGCAAATCCCATTTTTCAATTGAAACAACTGATCGTTCTTATAATTGAAACGCAATGATTATATTCTTTTCTTTTTCTTTTCTTTTGCTTTTCTTTTACTTTTTCCTTTTGTTTTCTTTTGCTTTTCTTTTTCTTTTTCCTTTTGAAAGAATGGTTCAACAAAACAAAACGTTTATAAATTAATACTAAATAATTTATAACAATTATAAATTATAAAACCGATATAGTTCGTAAGTGCCAGTTAATCAAATTAAGTGGACTTAATATTAGTTGCCCAAGGTGTAACTCTTACGGGTCATAGCTCGGTTGGCAACGTGACGTAACCGAACCCGTACATAATCCAACAAAGATGATGATGTGTAAATAGCATTCAACTTACCATCATCTCGTTTCTTGATCTGGTAGGTGGGTGGCGATGGGGGAAAGAAGGCAAATTTAGCACTAAGATTAGAAACAACATAACCCATCACCACCATGCACGACGGACTACAACATTCCGGCGAAAACCCTAGTCAAAATGCATGTAATTTATACGATTGTGATTGATTTAAGCATCAAGATTTGGGGTTTTTCTTGATTTCTTGAATAATGAGCAAATCTAGCTGGGGTTTTAACAATGATGAAATGGGTATATGTATTTTCAAGAATTCATTCAATCGGCAATCAATTTGTTCAAATCTAGGTGGGTTTTGATGGGTTTTCAAAATGAACTGGGTGTTTGAGTTTTGGGAAAAAGATGATATTTTCACCGGAAAATGGTGGTGGAGAGAGGGTCACGGTGGAGATGGGGCGGAGGAAGGTGGTGAGACTAAAGGTTCAATGACGTGAGTATGACAGCTTCATTGCTTGTTAAGTGTGGGACCCACTGTTACTACATGTGTATGCCTAAACGACAATGTTATTTTCAACAGTACTACAGAGGAGGACATGAATAATGGTACTCATATGGTTTTTGTTCATTGATTACTTGTACGGTGGGGGAGATCTAGAGTACAACTCATCTTCTTTTCTTCTTTATACATTGAAGATCATGTGGGTTTAGGGACGTTTGTGTGACACCAACAGATTTTAGTTACGAGTAGAGTAGTATCAAGTTTCAAATGTTAAAAAAATATCCTACATGTTTATAAAAAATCTTAATGTGCGGTACCGTCTAACTACTAAAGCATAAGAGTACAACATATTGTTGGATGATACACGTGTGTGGCTGAGTTATTACATAGTATAGAGATATAGATACAGAAATCGAGTGAAACGAAGAGAGAGAAAGAGAGGGAGAGAGAGAGAGAGAATGATGAAGATGATGGTGCTTTAAGGTTGTTGGTCAACTCGAGGTCGGTTTCTATGGTACCGGTGGTGAACCTCGACGGTGACTGGAGATGGTAACAGAATTTTGTTTTTCATGGGTTTGTTTTCAGCCAATTCATCCCATTATATTATAAATCTTATTAAAGACTTATGTCGGTGGCTACAGTGCCACCGACCTCCACACCATCACCAACAAAACCCTACCTACCATATAGCGTTTCTTCTACTTCACTCATCTCACACAGAAATTTGGGGATTACGGTTTGCAGAGTTTGAAACTAAAACGATCGGAGAAGATGGAAGAGATAGTAGAGGGAGTAAACCGCCATCGGGGTTCCGGTGAAACCCTCAACCGGAGTTCAATCATGTGGGGCGGAGCAAACGCCGCGGGCGTCCCAATCGCTCCGATCGGCAGTGCTCCGGTGGCTAACGGCAGTTGCTGCAACAACGGACCTGGTTATGCCACTTCGATTGACGCCATGGCTGGCCCTAAGGAGACTCTCATCTACGTCACTTGTGTCTACATAGGTATGGATGTTCATCTTCAATCATCAAACCTTTGTTTACTTGATTAGGTTGATTTTAGGGTTGGAGGTTGTGGTTCGATGAGAATTTGGTACTGTCGTCGTTAAGCAGAGAGCTTGTGTTCTTGATCTTGCAGTTTCTAGATGAAGAAAAATTTAAAGAAACTGTTCATAAGTAAGTGTTTGATTTCAGTTTTTTGTCTGTGAATTGGGCTTTTAAAATTTTATATTTTTGTGCTCGTGTTCTTTAGCATTTCATGTAAAGATTATTGTGTGTTTGGATGCAGGATTTGAAACTGATAACATGTTATTGAATGATCTGACGACGTTGAATTTGTGTAATTTTTTGTTATTTTTGGAATATCAAGAAAATTAAGGGTTATTTGACCTAAACAAATTGCCCCAAAAGTATAGAAAAATCATCAAATTATTAATTTTTAAAATTATGTTGAAGCTGAATTTGAAGTTGAAATTGAAATTGAATCCTCTGTTGGATTGATAGTGATTTATATATGTTTTCCCCAATTTTTTAATTTGGATTTATCTTAGGTTGGAACAGGAATCAGGTTTTTCCTTTAACATGAAGTATTTTGAGGATGAGGTACAAAATGGAAACTGGGATGATGTTGAGAAATATCTTTCTGGTTTTACAAAAGTTGATGATAATAGGTATTCCATGAAGATTTTTTTAGAGATTAGGAAGCAGAAATATCTTGAAGCATTGGATAAGTAAGTCTTCTTTATATTAGTTTGATTATGTATAGTTATGGATAATTAAACTAATATGTGTATCAAACTTAATTGTTAGACATGATCGATCAAAGGGCGTGGAGATTCTCGTAAAGGATCTTAAAGTTTTCGCTTCATTTAATGAGGAACTTTTCAAGGAGATTACTCAATTATTGACATTGGAGAATTTTAGGTACTTTAGATTTGAAATTTTAATAATATGAATGGGAATTTGGAAGTTATGTTTTATATTGGTTTCTGTTCTGTTGAAGGGAAAATGAACAATTATCCAAATATGGAGATACAAAATCAGCTAGAGCTATAATGTTGGTTGAGCTCAAGAAGCTTATTGAAGCAAATCCCCTGTTTCGTGACAAATTACAGTTTCCTAACCTTAAAAATTCCAGGTTACGGACTCTAATTAACCAAAGGTATATAGCATAAATGTTTTAAACTTTGCATAATCTGTTAATCATAAATATGTATGGTGGCTTTTATTTTAGACTAATATTTATTATTTTCTGTGCAAGTTTGAACTGGCAGCATCGACTTTGTAAAAACCCGAGACCTAATCCCGATATCAAAACTTTATTTGTTGATCATTCGTGTGGTCAACCAAATGGTGCACGGGCCCCATCACCTGCAAACAATCATTTGCTTGGGCCGTTACCTAAAGCTGGAGGCTTTCCTCCTTTAGGTGCACACGGGGTTTGTACTTTGTAATTTTGTATTGTCCCCTTAAATCTGACCTCTTTTGGCATATTGGTTGATTTTATACATTTTGAATAATTTGCAGTCGTTTCAACCTGCACCCGGCCCTGTTCCAACCCCACTCGCTGGTTGGATGTCTAATCCTCCACAAGTAGCTCATCCAAGTGTATCGGGCAGCCCAATTGGTCTTGGTGGACCATCTATTCCAGGTCCTTTTGCTATCCTAGAATAGTCGGAACCAGATAATTAGTTCCAATAAAACATGTTGTAAAGATAGTGTTTGCATGGTGTTCTGAGTGTTTGACAAGTTGTAATAGATAATATTATGGTAAGATAAGGACGTATAAGTGTTACTAATCTAACCTTTGCTAATCAAATTCAAATACAAACAATTTGAATGCTAATTGGAGTTGATTAAGCTACCATTAATCATGCTTTAGCAGGTAATTAGGACTATTGATGTGCTAATTTGATCTCATCTTGGCCAAAATGTTTATAAAGGTTCATACTTGGTTTCTTCCTGGCTGCTATACCTTGGTATGTTGGAGCATTCTTTCTAATATGTGCCAGATATGATCACCGCGAGAAACCTGCATATATCGCCTGCTTAATTGCTGTAAGATATTCCCACTTCTCATTTCATTGTTAAATACAACTGCAAAAACTGCATAAGTAAGCTACAATATTATACAAAAGGTGGTTATGTGATCTTTCTCTCAAGCACCACATTTCATCATCAGTTTATACAATTGTGTTTTAGTTATGTATTACATCTCGTGTGGCCGTGTTACAAAATGGCCATATTTATATGCAAGATTGAGCTCATGTATTTATAATACTTATAATGTAATAGTGCAGGCTATTGTTGGAACAATTGCTGTGATTTTTGGTGTTATTACAGTGAATGTTGCAGGTTTGAGGTAAGATCAAAGTGATGATTCTGTATGTTCTTGTATTTTGCTCTTTACATACCATTATAAGTTTGACCTAATACAAAGAACAAATTTTGTTATCCATTAATCCCTATTCCTATGATTAGATACAAGGAGTATCAACTCCAAGATTATGGTTCTTGGTTTATAAAAAAAGTAAGTCTAATTCCTTTAAACATGAGTCCAAAAGTTATCCACTTTATATAATAACTGTCCGCATTTGTTTCCTGTTTCTCTTTTCAGTTGAACGACACCCATAACTGGAAACACCTTCGAAGTTGTTTTGTGAAAACCGAGGTTTGCAACAGCCTGCCTAGAAGATACAGAGTATGTGTTCCAGTTCTATCTATATTCCAATTCAAATTAATATGACATGTTCTGTGAAAATCAACCATTTAATCAAATTAAAAGTTTACTATGGTGTCCTTATTGCAGACTCTCAAACAATACAATTTGTCACACTTAACTCCCATTAAAGCCGGTTGCTGCAGACCACCCTCTCAGTAAGGCTTCATAAACTCATTCATTCCTTTTGATCTTCCCGCGGCAACGCGCGGGAGAAATTCCTAGTTTTAACTTAAAGAAGTGAAGAACTAAAAAGGTACTACTCAATTGAAATCCCCAATTAGGATATGGAAAGTCGATGCAAAGGTCGTTGTGGATCTAGGCGTCAAATGAAAAATAGACTACTAAGAGTGAAAGAATGAATAGAGTTTATTAATATTTTAGTACTAACATTGGATATAGTTTTTATATTATTATTATAGAGATATAAAATTATTTTGTAACTAAATAAAGGCAAATTGGATTTTAATATTCGAGCTATGACCTATTTTTCGATAACAATCCATACTGTTAAATTGACCAATAATAATCTTAATTTTTATCTGTGTTGTCGATGTTAATCCTACTAGCATAATTTTTCATTTATTTACATTTGATTTTCACTTGATTTTGCACACGATGATGATTATGGATGAAATAGTGAAACATAGAACGAAACAAAGTGAAAAATGAGTGAAAATCAAGTGTAAATCGATGATAATTATGCTATTAGGATTCCCGTTAACAACAAAAATAAAAGTTAGGATTATTATTGGCCAATTTAATAGTATAAATTATTATTGATCAATAGGTCATAGATTATTAAAATCCAATTTGCATAAGAAAACTAATTAATTAATAATTATAAAATTAAAAGAGAATATATCTGATTGATTAGGGTTTGATGATGCTCAATCAAGACTGTTATGTGCTAACCACTTGGTTGTTTTTTGTTGAAAAATTAAAAATAAAGCTTTGGTTATATAAAGAATGATTGGATGAGTAATACAAAATAGCAATGTTTTTAAAACTGGACCGGACAGTGAATCGAACGCCTTACCGGTCCGCTGGTCGGACCGGTTCAACCGGTCGGACCATATATAAGAACTGGATAAAAATATAATTATTCTTTTATAAATATATGTAAAAATTACAAAAAATAATAAATTATATTAAAAAAAACCGGTTCAACCGGTCCGACCATCGGTTCGACCGTTTGAACCGTCCATTCAACCGGTTCAACCTGTCTGACCACTGATTCAACGTCGGTTTTAAGCACCGAACCAGACCGGATTGGAGTCCGGCTCCCGGTCCAACCGGTCGGACAGCCGGTTCGGTCCGGTTTTCAAAACCATGCAATGAACCGTCGGTTCGACCGGTTCAACCTGTCTGACCACTGATTCAACGTCGGTTTTAAGCACCGAACCAGACCGGATTGGAGTCCGGCTCCCGGTCCAACCGGTCGGACAGACGGTTCGGTCCGGTTTTCAAAACCATGCAAAATAGAGGCTTGGTGTAGTGGGAAGACACGCGCCTTGTGTAGACGTAGGATACAAACAACCCGTACAATACCGGGTAATGAACCCGGGGACCCGGGCCATACGGGCGTGACGGGTAAACCAATATGACACGTGCTCCGCCCTTAATTACATCGGAATCACCCCCAGTCATAACTGATAATTCAGTAACAGGCGGGGAGCATAAAAGGTAACAGATTCTTAAGAGAATAATCTCTGTAAATTAGAAGACGGTTATACATAGCAAAGGCTGTAAATACCAGGTAAGGAGGATTGAGATCCTCA
Source organism: Flaveria linearis (assembly GCA_024085815.1). Classification (NCBI taxonomy): domain Eukaryota; kingdom Viridiplantae; phylum Streptophyta; class Magnoliopsida; order Asterales; family Asteraceae; genus Flaveria; species Flaveria linearis. The sequence goes on along the minus strand of CM044017.1, from coordinate 41,188,854 downwards.
CAAATTATACACATAAAAACTCTCTCTCTATTTATTATATCATTTATTCCCGTTCAACCGGTTTCTTATTCTCACGTCGGAGGGTTGTTACAGGGAGACTTTCCCCTGAAACGCCTTAACTGTTGTTTTTTTCATTGTGCGTAGGTGTGAAGCTTCAGAGAACACCCGTGGATCGAAGTTCAACATAGACCGAAATCGTTCGGAGTTGGACTACGTGTTTACCCCTTGCAAGGATGAGACACAAGTTCGAGTCACTACACTTCTTATTTACGATTATTTATATTAATTGAAATTTGAAAATCATGTGTTGGTAAAAAAAAAAAGTGGATGTACGACACAAAAAAGGGGCTTGGTGAGTGGTGAGGCATCTTGTAGGGTGGAGTCGTGGAGACCCTTGTTTGAGCGTCCATGCTACTACCCATTTGCGTATTATTATTATTTATTTCTTTGGTTGTTTTTTTCATTTATAATGAAAATTTATATGGGATGTATGTAGAAGATAAGATGTGTTGAACTTTTAGTGTTCGTATTTAAGGTTCTTTTAAGGGTTCAGACGTTGGCAAAATTCCCAGTGCAAGCTTCACCCCTATACAACGTGTCTAAAAACACTAGTAGTTTAAGTTATAATATGTGTTAAATATAGTCAACGATGTCATCAATTGTAACACATGAATTTTAAAGGACTAAACATTGTTAAGGGTTTATTACTATTTTACTAATTACCAACTTGGTTTGTGCATTAAGATTGTGCCTTGGGCTTTAACGGTTGTACTCCCAATTGTCCCTTTATCTATTAGACGTGTTTCTCTGCCTTCAGGATTTTAAAACCCTTCCCCATCACATTGTGCCATCTATGTTTTTCTTCGTCATAGTATGATATGTTAATAATTATACACGTTTACGATATATATTTCTTTGCATTCTAATTTATTTTTAATTATAAAATTCATAATTTAGACACTTATTGATGTTTTATTTGAATTTTGTAGTTATCGGATGAAACTCGATGATTTTTATGAAAAAAACCCAAGATTTGAAGAAGTTCAAGTGTAAAAAATGCTTCTAATATGACCATATCAAAGCTGAATATGCCCATATAAACTGTCTACTTCCAAATAGCTCAATCCCGAAGTTGAATATGATCGTATCACTTCAGATATGACAATATCAGGGCAGAAAATAGGTTTATAACCATAATACACCTCATTTCCAACATACCTTCCATTTCCTTTCATACCCTAGCCTCCCTTAAACCTTAGTTGTTTTTTAGCATTTCTTAATAGTTTTTTGGGAGTTTTGAAGGCAAAGGTTGAAGATTTCACACTTTAAAGAAGGATTTAACATCATCCATCCCGTTTCCATTCAAAATTAATTTGAATTCCTCTAGATATACTATGAGTTCTTTCATGTTCTTGAGTTTGGGTGTATGTGTTTTTTGTAAGGCTGTGAGCTAAACTCTTATTATCACTTATATGAAACTTATCATGATATAACAACTTATACATGATTCTTGATGTTGTTTATGTTAATATCATGATAAAACTTGATTATTATTCAATGATTATGTGTATTTGTTCTAGTTTGATGAAATGCTCAACTTCGTGGGTGTTATAAGCATGTTATATTGGAAAACCTCATGTTTTTACAAGATTTATGCACATAATTGTATCTTTTATATGTAATTTTTTGACATTTGACTACAAATGGTAAATGAAGGTTGGGGTTTTAGTAAATTGGGTAAATGTGCATCCTTATGCTTATTTTTTAAAAAACCATGGTATATGTCGTGAATCTCTCTTGTCATTGGTTATAAATTGATTTTGTAATCATGGTTTGATATTCATGAGTTGAAGGGTAGTTATAGTTTTGTCTATTTTACGTAAGTTGAGGTGGTTGTCATGTGTTTATCATGTTAAATTTCTAAAATTTTATAGAATTAGGTAACCTTAACGAGAGTCTAATTCATATTTGACATTGACATATAGCATAACTTTATGTGGCTATTGTATTTTTATCGTTCTAGCTTTCAGAATAGTTATATGTCTACATATCCTTGACAGAGGTTTAAGCTACTTTCATGTATCATATGTAAAAAATGGTCTCACCTCAAGTTTGTGATAGTTGTTAACATTATGCTAAGTGGAATCAAAGTACAAGTGGTATTTTTAATTGATTGTGTATCTTCGTCTTTACTTCATTGATTTGTTAGTTTAACTTGCTCATCGTTTTAGTTAATTCAATATTTACAAATCCAAACTCACTTGATTGGTTAAATAGTGATGATGATTTAGTATTGGGAGCTATTTTGTACACGAATTGATACTCGGTTCTTACCTCAAGCTATACTACTATAAGATAGGTGTGCTTGCCTATTGTGTGTAGTTATTCTAAAAATGATAACCGTTTCACTCAAATAAAAACAAATTGTGTGAATTTTCATATCAAAAAAATATATATGCCTAACACACATCATAGTATATATTTTTTTCATGCTTTTCTTATGAGATTAGGTTACTAGGTATGGTTGAGTTGTGTGGCATCTCTGATTTGAGTGCCAACGTTGTCGTCGCTGATTGTGTCCTGCACGGTTAAATCAATGGTATTTTATGGACTATGATCATACTCTGTATTTTTATGTTTTTGTATCTTCATCATAAAGGTCATAATATTGATGCAAAAAAACACTTGCAAAGCGATAGTGTGGAACAATGAGAACATAAATTTTTGGTTAGATATATGGATTGGACAAACTTCACTTTATCTTCAATTTTCTATTCTGTTTAATATCAAAATAAAAAAGAATGTATGAATCAATGAATATTCACAGAGGGAAATAACACCATTGCACGGATATAGAGACGATGATAAAAGAATTTGAACACACAAGAAAGTTAGGAATTAAGTAATTATTTAAACTTTCTTTCTAGTTTTCAGCTCTTTGATGTAGGTGAGAGGCGTTTAGATAGATGGACCTAGGTGGAAGATGAAAATAGTAAACAAAGTTCACAACAAGCAACATCAAGATTCGAATCGATAATATCGGTCTTATGGCTGCTAATGACAGAGTAAAATGGAACAACTGAACTCTTATTAAAGTCAATATACTAATTTGGAGGACGAACTAAGGAAGAATTCATATGAAATTAAAAATCCTACGAAGAGACACACGGATCCCAAACATCTTGTGCCCTCTTTGCAATGAAGTCTTGAAATCTCATGATCATTTATTCACAACATGTCCTATCTCAAACCTTCTATGGGTCATCACTAAGAAATGATTAAAAATCCAATTTATATACGTTTTCTTCTTTAAAGATATCATGTAAGTTCAAGATTCGGTTAATGATGACAAATGAAAAAAAAAATTATCCAAACTATCATTATGACGGCTTGTTAGAGTATTTAAAGAAAAAAAAATTAACGAGTGTTTAACGACAAACCTACTGCTTTCTAAAAAAAAAAAAAAGGTCACATAGATTAAAAAAACTTCTATCAAAGGTGACCATATATATCTGTCATTTCCACTTGACTTTCAAGCTTATCTTTACAACCCTAGAAAGTAGAAACCCTCACTTCATCTTCTCCATTCAAATCCCGCCGATCCATTTCCCTTTCTTGTTCCCCAAGAAATCTCACAACAAATTCAAACTCACACATAACATCCTCTCATGAACACCCCCAATTTCATCGTTTCTGTATCGTCGCCGTCTCTTCCGACTTTTGCCCTAATTCCAGCAACATCTTCCGTTTCAGAGACGGCGACTCCACCAACAACCTATCTGTCGATCGATTGACTCATCGTTTTCATTACAACTCAACTCAATTTGGCGATTTTGCTTCGGAATAGATAGTTGATTTTCTCTCTTATGAAGTGGTAAGTTTATATTGTCTTTGATTTTGGGAATTAGGATGTTTGTTAAGCGGATCGGTGCTAGTTTTTTGTTTCTGAATATCATTTGGACGGGATTGTTAGTTAGGGTTTAGTATTATTGCTAAATTTCATCAGGTTTTATCTCTGTGGTTTGAAATTGAAAGTTTATGGAATTTGAAGTGTACTCGTGCATGAGATGCATGCGAATTTCATCTGTTTGAGTTTGAACGGGGTTGTTAGTTAGGGTTTAATGTATTGCAAAATTGTTCTATCTTTGTTTATCTGAATTTTGTTGTTGAGGTTTGATATTGAAAGATCATGGAATTGGAAGTATACTCATCACACATGCATGACTGCATGAGGAGCATGCAAAATTGCAAATCACATCTGTTAAGAGTTTTATTTAACATATGCTATAGTGTTTTTTGAATTTGAAAGGAAATTTTGCTATATGATGGATAATTTATATGAGTTGTCTGTGTATCTGGTTGCTACCTTTTGCAAATGGTTAATTTGGGAGATGTATACTTGACTAACAAGCAAATAAGATATTTGAGGTTAGCAGGATATGTCCTATAAGTTGGATGGACTGCATGAACAGCCTTGAATTAGTTTTCCACCATTTGGATGTGAAAGTAGTAGTCCTGTGTAAGTTCATGTGATTATGCAATATGTTATCATGTAATGCATGCTTTGCTTCATAAAAGCAAGAAAGTATATGGAACTTGTTAATTTACTGATTTTAAACAGTGATTCTGTGAAGGACGTAAGTATTTCGTTTTAAATGGTGATGCCTACGGATAAAGATCTTCACCTTTTCTTTTGTGATTTTGAAATAGACGTTTTGTTTCTATGAAGCATTCACTGAGCATGCTCTTGAGTATTTCATTTTCAAAAGGTTTCCAGCTTTATTCTCTATGTGTGGTTGTATGCAGCCATGTTTAGTTATCTACTTTGTTTTGGAAAAGCAAAAAATTTTCATGTTAATTGGAAGATTAACCGTTTTGCAAATGGCATTTTGTCTATGGAATCTATTGAGCGCTGATTGTACAAGGGTTTTATTCGTGGATTCACTACAAAAGTGAAAAAATGTGCCTTCTTTTTTAGTCCTGAATTCTGATGAAACATTTGTGTTTTTTAGGGTAGTATTTTTTAGAGCTGTAATTACTATATGATAGTATTAGAAATTTGTCGACCTCAAGCAATTACAGGGAGGTGGTCGCATAATAAAGAAGTGAAGCTGGATACAAAACATGGTATGCTCTCGATAATTGCAGCTATATTTGATAATTTTGATTTAAAAAAATGTATTAGGTTGTTATCATCTGTTTGCTTTTACTCACTATTTTTTCTCCTTTTAAAAAAAATATTTTTGGAAATTTTCTAGTCCATTTACTTACTTTTCTACCATTAATTACTAGAAATTGGTTGACGCCATTAGATTTGCTTCCAAAAGTATCCTGTTATTTTAATTCATCAGTATATTTTTTTAAACTTTTGTGCAGGACATGCAATTTCTTCAGCATCTAGTTCTAATAAAGTGTACAAAACATCGAGTAGTAAACTTTTAGGCTAACTAGTGCAAATAAGATTAACACTGTAGATAAAATGTCATCAAAGATTGTGAAAGTATCAACAAGTGGTCGTAGAATTTTTGTTGGTTCAGAGAGTAAAGTGGCAACCCAATGCAATGCTAAAGTAATGGGTTCCACCGACAAGTCAAAAAGTTTGAGATCATCTCTGAAAAAGCTTGGAAAGAGAAAAAGAGCAAGTGAATGCAAAAACAAATGTTCCTCATGCTCAAGGAGAACTTTCCTGAAAAATTACTCAAATTTTATGAAGAGTGGCCTTCCGGAAAGGTTATTGTTTTCTCAAGATGGTCAGTGGGTTGACTTTCCACAAGAGGTCGTGAACCTTGTCAAAGAAGGCTTCCAGTCAAAGAGGGCGGCAATTGAAGTAGTGTGTAACGGGTGTCATTTCATGCTAGACATTCTATATATGATTCAGGTTGATTTGAAAACCGGTGCACAGAATACAATTGCTTGGATTGATGACGGTGGTAAATGTGTCTTTCCTGAAAGACATTCTAGATGTCACTGTAATCATGAAGATTCAGATCTTGGAGAATCTTCTATTACCCCTGAAATTAATTTGCTACTGGAAATCGAGCTTAAGGGATCAGCTCATAATGAAGGTGAGGAATGTTTGGGAGAGACGAATGTTAAACATGCTAAAGTTGACCAGGAATTGCTAAAGAACAATCATGCTCTTCCTCTTGAGGAAAAACAAGAGAGTGATGAGTATGCATCCCCAATTTTTGAAAAAAATCATGGGACTGTGGATGTAGAAACTGCTAGAAATATGTTTATTGCGTGTCTAGGTTCCGAATTGAATGTTGACATTTTTGAAGTCAAGAAATGCTTTAGTAGTTTTATGAAAGCACATTTTGAACTCTTCCAGAAACAGATCGAATTTACCCAAAAGCTTCGTGGTAAAGCTAATGTGCAATATGGTTGGTATGCGGCTGCTGGTGGTGCACCTTCTGGGGTTGTGTTTTATGGACATAACGGGCCAAAGCTTGGCAGGTATGGGTATGGAGTTCACCTTGCAGCGGTTCAGTCTGCTAATCTCAGGTATGGATAAAATGTATAAAGTTTTTATATCTTATTTTTGGTTGGCTACGTGTTTAAGTGGTGAAATGAGTAGGTGTTGTATTGTATAATTGATGTGGGTGAAAACAGGTCAATTCTCAAGCACCTGTTTCTTTTCAGTGTTTTCTTTTAATAATTAGCGGTGCGACAGAAAATGGTTACATGCATTAGGGGTGCATATCGAACGACTTGATTCGATTGTAATAAATAGGTAGAAATTGCTATCTTTTGGTTGTGTGGTTTCTTGAAAGGCTGATATTTTTTTTTTGCTGTTGCTACGTGCTACAGTACAATGATTTCTGATGTTGACGAAAAAGGACTAAGGCATGTGGTGTTATGTCGTGTTATACTGGGGAATGTGGAAGTTGTTCATGCGGGTTCCAAGCAGTTTTATCCAAGTGATCAGTGCTTTGATAGCGGAGTTGATGATCTGCAGAAGCCAAATAATTATGTAATTTGGAACACTAATATGAATACACACATCTTCCCTGAATGGGTAATCAGTTTTAAGTTGTCTCCAACCATCAAAGGTTGTCGTACTATTCAACTCTGCATCTCACTATCTCAAGCACAGTAGTTTGAAATCACTATTAAAACTAGGGGTGTTCAGTATTTAAACAACACTCATGAAAACTGAAATTTCAACTGAAATGAATTTGAATTCTGTTTTCAATACTTCAGATCGGGTTTGTAACCAATTCAAATTCAGGTCTGGATTTCATTTTGATTTTGTGATTTTTGAACCGAATCGATCCCTAATATTTGAACTTGAATTATACATATTTCGTATGCAAATATATATATATATATATATCATTTATTTATATATTTTTCTTTCATATTTCGGTTTATTTTATTTCAACCCAACCTCATATTGTGGTTTCTCTAATTATAATTTGAATATATTTTGAAAAAAATTCAAGTTTGTGGAACCCGATGGGAATAACCCGTTTTTTAAAATTTAGTTACGCTTTTGTTCAAGAATATGTCCATTATGCCTTTGCAGGGAATCCAGCTGGTGAAGAACACAGGCCTCATATAGTAAGAGTCACTACAACTCATGATCCACATGGACACATAAACCAAAATTCCTCCTCGAATAAAGTGGTATGCACCGTGTCTTAGATTTGTAAATATTCATAAACTTTGATTTAGCATTTATATTTTTTGAGCTTTTAATGCACTTTCTCTTAGACATGTAAATATTCATATACTTTGATCTAGCATTTATATTTTTTAGCTTTTAACTTTATGAACATAATTTTCAGAGTAAAACCGGCCCTGAATGTGAAGTAATGAACTTGCCGTCTCTTGAGAAGGTTCCAAGTGTTGATTCAAGCACACCTAAGGAGCCTAAATCCCCTTGGTTGCCTTTTTCTATGTTGTTTGAGGCCATCTCTGCTAAAGTAGCCCCAAATGATATGCAACTACTGCATACCTTTTATGAATCTTTTAGGGTACGTAAATCTTTTGGTTCTTACTGTTTTTTATGCATAACAAATGCTCATCTTTTTTAAGTGATTTCTCAGGCCAAGAAAATGAACCGAGATGACTTTGTTAGGAGGTTGAGATCCTTAGTAGGGGATCAGATACTAAGTTCTACCATATTGGTCCTTCAGAGCAAGGTTTGATCTACTAAACGCTTGACCTTTGTGTGTATCAAAATATATTATTTAAAATATATTGCAATTTTTGAACAAAATGATATATTAGGTGGTTTTAGCTTAGAATACATTTGGGTGATTTTCAACTTTTTTATTTTTGATCTGTGACTGGTAAAGCATAACCTGAATCGGTTCATTCACAAGTAAACTTGTCGAAATTGCAGCATCTGATCTTGATCTTTGTTGATTTTTTGTGTCACTTCCATTCATTTTTATTTTGCAGAAGACTCCTAATTCTGAAAGCATGCCGAAAGCAAGGGAGGTGCAGGAAGGTTAAAAACTTGAACGCCTTTTATATTTTTCTCCTTTTCTTTTTGGATTTTAATGCAATTTAGATTGATGTTTTGGTTCTAGTAGTGGCTCATGTTTCATAAACCAATGATGTGACTGCACTCGAATTGTTGCTTTGGTGGTTATAAGGCTGGCTTTGTATATCCGAAGATTATAAATAGTTTTTGATGCTGGATGTCTTATCTCGGGTTTTTTTGACATCTTCATCCTGTATGTGCTGATGTTTGGGTATGTTTTAGTTTGTGTTTATACTCGCTTTGAGTACTCTTACATTTGCACATAATTAAAACACATGACACCCACAGTGTGTCGATGCAGTTTTTTATTAAAAAAAGTTCCCATTTTTTATGTTTTATTTGGGTATGTTTGAATTTGATACATGAATCACAAAAATCCTTTTCATTTTTTTCTTAGGCTCCGTTTGGTTCATTGGAATTGTGGAATGTCTTCCAATAAGTATTGTCTTTGGTCGACACAAGACGGAATTTGAATTTGAATGTTTTTCTTCGTTTATAAGAAAATTCCATTGGAATTCAACAATGTTCAGTAAAATACCCCCACACAGGCAACTTTTTCTTATATTTACCCAATGCCACTTCCAAAAACTTGTGATCTTCGTCCTTGACATTAATCATCCTCACTTGTACAATTTATCTTCAACTAGAAATCAACCTTGACAATGACCAAAATTCATCCTAATCATCCTAACTTCTTTGGCAGATGCAAACACAAATTCATCTAATGTAGAGTTGTCATCATCATTTTTGTAATTCAAGACAAATTCATCGGTAATTTGGCATTGACTTGGGCTTCTCAAATATATGACAAGGAACTCAAATTTATGATAGTCATTATGCAATTTGATAAAAAAAACATGACTAAAGTTCATCCTGGACCAGAAAACTCGTTAGCATCTACTTGGAACCATCAAAACCATCGAAGAGCAAGTCCAAAATGATGATAACTAAAAATTGTTCTTTATTGAGTTTGAGTTTAGGTGAATCAAAGCAGCTCGCTTCAAAACCCAAAGCTGTATTGGTGGTTAGGTAAATTGTTGTTTTTGGCGACTACGGTTTGGTAAATTGTCGTTTTTGAAAGGATGGAGGCGGTCAAAAGCAACAATGGACATTAGGGATGGGGAGTGGATCACAGGGGTGAGTTTGAACATGGGTAGCTTTGTCATTTTCTTTTATTTACATTCCAATTCCTTTCCAATATTTACCAACCAAACACCGTTAAGAATCTAAAAGAGATTCTATTTTAATTCCAATTTCTTCATAAATATATTGTGAACCAAACAACCCTTCCTATAGTATAGTTTCATTGGATATACATCGGAAAAAGATAACAAAATAAGTTTTTTATGTTTTTAAATGGGTGGTCCACTCTGGTCTGGTAAAAAAAATTTCAATGAGAAATTTCAATGAGAAATTTCAATGAGACGACACTGTAAAAGCCATTCTTGATATTTTTACGTGTGGGTCTTTTGAAGCTGCGCCCCATATGATGATTTTAGCAGAAATGGAAACCTGTTTATTGATGACTATAACCGGATGTAAAATATCTAGACTCATCCTTACTATGTTTGAAAAGGAGCACTCGTATGTGACTTGAGGAGAATGCCAGTCATAGTAATAGAGTAAACAATACAGGACTGTAAATAAAGACAATAGACCTATTCTAGATATGAGTTACAATTGATATGTATAAAACAGAATAAGGGGAACAAATAGAATGGATGAGGCCTTGTGCTTTCGGGTCTTTAGTTTGAGAACACTATCTGTCTACCAATGTACGTGATTTGGAGAAGTTAGTTATGTTGTCAGGATGAACTAATGAGCCTCAAGTTTCACCTGAAAGCGTGTGTCGAAGTTGCTGTAAATTCTTTGTGTGTTTTTCTTTTGTATGCAGAAATGATCATATGCATCAATGAACATATGAACTTATACATGTATGCAGTAATAGATGTTTAATTATTTAGTGATTTTCATATATGCATTGCATTTTTGCACAACTGAAGACTTTAAAATATCAGAATACTTAAAGGGCTACTCATATATGTTCAAACTATTAACATGCTGCATCTATGGCCATTAGAAATATATATGCAGAAACTTCTATTATAATAAATAATCATCTTCTTATCTCTCATGAGATTAATTTACTCCGTTTAGTCGCATCAAACAATAACTATACTCCATCCCCATAGCAAAGTTATTGATGGGGTCTGAAATTTAGTCGCACCAAAGATAATACCCATTTATCAGGACATGATTATTTTATGTAAAGTTTTCAAATTCCAATTACTACAATAATGAAATATCACACGTATTACGTACACAACCAATCTGCTACATGAAAGCAAGCAGATAGATCTTTATTCGAAAATCAACAACTAGCTTTAATCATCGCGATCAAGAACCTCACATCTTCTTGTTGGCTTGGATGGAGTCCAATAATTTCACCATTCTTGTTTTGTCAGCCTCAGTAGGAAACTTAACATCTGATGCTAATCCGATCAACTCCAGCATCTTAATCAACTCCCATGTCACGTCGACCTGCCACCATTCGAGTCCATGTCGTGCGGAGTTTGGAAAGGCATGGTGATTGTTATGCCAGCCTTCACCAAGCGCCAATATACCCACCAACCTGTTTTAAGAATTTTAATATAACGGGACGGGTCAGGTCAGGTCAATGAATAGAATTCTAAAAATAAGCTGTTAGGATAATTTATTCAAGTTTTAAGCTAATCTTATTCACATAATGTTATCTTTCTTTAACGACTTAATTAGGTTTAAGTGTGACTTTTAAATAGGTTCCTGCTAAGTGCTAACTGTTGGAAATCACAGGCCCAAAACTCACACACTCAACACACTAATATGTATGTAGATATGTATATGCAGAGAAAAGATAAAAATATGGGAAGACTACACTTCTATTCAACACTGGAAAAGGCTATAAATAGCCATACAAAAATCAACGTGGGAGTACCAAAACTACCTAAATAACCGGACACCTAATACCCGTTAACACACTACCAACATACTCTCCATAAGATACGGTCAAAACTAGCATACCAAGTCTAAACAAACTAAAATACTAATTAATAATATCAAATAATAAACTAAGTCAAGATTACATCCAACACTAACCCCACACCACCCTATTTGATCTCACACCCAAACGACTGTCTGACATATGTTAGTAGATGATGTCAGCTCTAAAACCTACAAACAGTCGCTTGCAGATGGTATGAGATTAGATTTCAGGTGGTGTGAGTATAACTGACCCTTTGAATATATTACAAAAAAAAGTTTATTTGAATTCACATGCTTGTAGTTTTCATACTTTAGTTCAAGGGTATCAGGGACAAACCAGTTATTGGTGGAAGTATCAGGCGTGTTCCACGACCTCTCACCCCATATATGGGTGACTGAGCGTACGAAAAACGTGGCGTGACAAACATATACCGCTCGTGCACCCTGAATGATAACATTTACATAGTAAATTACTCCTCGTTTTCAAAACTAATCAAGCAAGATTTTAACAACGTCACACATACCAGTCCCCAAACGACATAGGGAAAACCTCCATAGAGATATAGTATTACTCCAACCGCGGTTGGATGGAAAAAGTAAGTATCATGAAGAAACCTATAGAACCGCTGTGCCTTTAGCTCCGGTACATTAGTCTCTTTTCCGCACTAAATAATTTCATCAATATCATATCAATAATCAGTAATAAGTAACTATATATATGATATAAACAATAATCAAGTGTAATTATTTACAAATATTGTAATTACCTTTGCAACAACATAGTCATTGTAACAAAACCAACCTAAATGACTAAACCAGAAACCTTCTGTAGGAGAATGTGGGTCTCTATCTGTCTCAGCATACTTGTGATGACTCTTGTGTGTGCTCACCCAAGATATTGGATCTTTCTGTAGTTAAAGCGAGCAAAGTAATAAATAAAACAAAAAAAATGTAACTAGTAAATCCTATCCGATCAGTATCAAAGTTATTGATAGGGTCTGGAGATTATGAGATGTAGTTAAACTGTATAATAATTTGAGAGGATAGGATATACTTTTAAAGAAAAGTTAATATTAAATTAAAAATGATGCAAGGTAGTTATCAAACTAAATTAGGTTAAAAACTAGATAGAATTATATAAATTGTTTGATAATTGATTTAATTGAATTATGATTAAAATACTTTGAATCTAATTTTAGATAACCCGTCAAATGCAACGTTTTCATAACTGGATTTGTATATAATCAGATGAATTAGTGGTTGTAATAGTTTAAAATAAATATATAAAACTAATTTTGGTGTGAATTTATAAAAATTAACTAAATATATATGAACGATGTAGTTAATAGAATATAAGATCTATCGGTTAATAAGATTCTGAAACGGATAATATTAAATAAAAAAACAACGATATTTAAAATTCGGTCCAATACTAGCCCGGTTTACCGGTCCAAACTTTTTTTTTTCAAACTGTTTTTTTGAACGGGCAACGAATACTTTAAGCTGGGCATCGGGGTAAATCTGTTGGCGAAAGGCTACGTACGGCCGCGAACACAAACAATGCTGGTGACCCGGCACTCCCATCGTTCCAGGAGAAACCCACTACCCAAAGGCGCGCTATAGTTTAAACAACCGATTCAACAAATGGTACGTGGTTAACTGAACCAAGTATATAGTGGTGCGATATACGTTGAGGATAATATTTGATACCTTTGTTTTGTATTTGTGTTTAAGGGTGTGAGGTCTAAAGCCCAAAAATAGCTTAAAATTTATACGTTTGTATAATTACATTAACGCGTATTTTTAAATATGGTGAGAACTAATTCAAGCACCGGATACTTTTGGTTATTATGGTTAATTAGAGAGGGAAATTAAACAAACATGCAGATGTATACAAACATGATACCTGACCAGCAAGAGAACCAAAATAAGCGACAATATACTCGAGCCATTTAGGTATCTTGAAACTCCGATGGGTAAGAAGTCTATGGTAACCAAGGGTCATGCCCACGCCAGTAGACAATGCCAAGACTATAGCCACCACCAACGCGCCCCAATCGAACACAAAAGGCGCGAATGCAGCCAGCACATGTATGCCAACGATCCAGCAAAGGTGAGCCACATCCACTAACCTCCATTTCCGCAACCAAAACCCTCCTTTCCTCATCTTCTCCATATCCGATAGTTCGGTTTTTTGTTGGTTCGCGGGATTAACATCAGGGTCGAACGTCATCGTGGTTTGGTTCTTAATTTGTCACCAAAGAGTTGTAATTTGTGACCAAAGAGTTGTAATGGTTATTCTGTGATGTTGTGGGGTGAGTTATTTTTCTTGATAAGTTAAGGTGGTATATATATAGAAACCATAGGTGGAAAATTTTGGTGATGCAATATTTTGGTTGGATAATGATAATAATAATAATAATAATAATAAATAATAATAATATATTTGTACGTATCGGTTTGACTATAGGGATCCGTAAGGGTTTTAGTCTCTGGAAATTTTTTAGGAGGTTGGAAAAATATTAAAAAGATGAAATAATATAAAGCATTTTCAAGTTTCTTAGATTTATATATTTAAACTCAATCTAACCAAGAGGTTTAAAGCTAACATTTAAACTCAAAACACACACATATTAACAGGTAACAGCTAATAATAATATAAGTAAGCACATAATGATAGAATAAAAGAAATAATTTAATCCATTTATACACTAATCAATAACCTAATCAATATATCATCTATTATATAATCAAATATTAAAGTAATATTTAGAGTGAAACTAATATACTATATACTTTATTTTGGGTTGTTTAAAATCAAAATTAACTTTTTAGAATCGAAATTGAGGCTGATTTGAATTGGTCGATCAGTGACGGTCGAAGTCATCATCCACGGATTACAATGGCTTATTTTGTCATTTTGTAACACCATATTTCTTTTTCTTATGATAGTAATCATATTTTCACGGGAAAATGTCACAGAATAGTAACCAAATTTTAAAAGTGTTCTAATTTAGTCATTCATGCATATTTTTCTCAAATTGGACCATCAAATGGTCAAATCGAGTCATCATTAAATTTTCTTATGTCAAGTAAGTAACGGTGGAGAAGACGTGATGGTCAGAATTTGCAATATATAAAATTATATTAAAAAATAAAAAAAAACATGTTAATTATGAAAAAAATAAAAAAATACCTAAAATTTACGTCAACGTTCTATATCAGCATCAAAAGATAGAAAAAAATATTTTCTAATTGAAACCAAAAGTATAACATGCTAAAAAAATGTTAAGACTTCTAATTTATATAAAATATAAAAACTGAGTGACTTAATTGGAACACTTTTAAAATTTGAGTTACCTAATTGTAACACTTTTGAAAGTTGAATACTGTTTTATAAAGTTACCCCTATTTTCATTTATTAAGTTTTGGGATAAAATTGTTTCTTATGATAATAATAATATTTTAGGAAAATTTCACATAATAGTAAGCATGTTTTAACAGCGTTCCAATTAGGTCACTTATATTTTTATTTGTTTTAATCAAGTCACTCAAGTTTTTAGAGTGTTTCAATTGGGTCATTAATACTTTTAGTTGTTCCAATAAGGTCGTTAAAGTTTTAGAGGTGTTATAATAATGTCAATAAAGTTTTTTTAATTTTTTAAATAATTCACAATAGTTTTAGAATAATTCAGTTTTTTTATAAATATTGTTAGTTTTTTAAAAAACTTCAATTTTTTTTAAATTTTTTGTAACTCATGAATGACCTAGTTAGAACAATTTTATAACTTTAGTGATATGATTGGGATAAAGATTTTACAAGTTACTTGATTAGAACAAAAAAATTTATGAGTGACCTAATTAAAACAATTCTAAAACTTGATTACTATTTTTTAAAGTTATCCATAATATTTTTATTTGTAACGCCCGGAAATTTGACTTTTTGAAGTGTCAGTCCAATCGCATGGAGCCCACGCGACTGAACGTCCAGTCGCATGGTGAATGGGCGACCGGAGGTCCAGACGCCTGGGTTCGGGCGACTGGACTGTGACTTTAAGGGAGGGGGCAGCCATCTCCCCTCCCCATACTTGCAAAATACAGACAGAAAGAAAAGAAGAGAGAAAGAAGAGAGAAAGAAGAGAAAAGGGAGAAAAGTGGTGATTCGGGCTCGAAACTCGTCGAGTAACTAGTCCAAACGAAGCTCTTCATCTTCTCCTTGTTTGTGTGAGTTCTAGGACCCCCTATTTACTTGTTTTCAAATGATTTTGGGGCTGGAACACATATAAACCCGTTTTTGAAATGTGTGAGTTTGACCCATTTGGGTGTAATCGTGTGTAGTGTGTTTAAAGTGTGATTTTGGGCTTTTATGTGCTTGTATGATGTCATGGTATGATTCCCTAAGGTTTAGGAGGGCTGATTTGGGCTTGAAATGAGTTTAGAAGAGTTTGAAGGCCGTATGTCGCGGCTGCAGTTCGGGATGAACTCCAGTCGCTGCCCAGTTAGGGCTAGGCGACTAAAGAGCCAATCGGCCGATTAAGGGACGACTGACACTCAGTCGCACGACTGAGGTTCAACCGCATGACTGGAAGCCCAGTCACATAGGTGCTCATTCGCCTAGTGCCCAATCGCACGACTGAGAGTCCAGTCGCATAGGTGCTCAATCGCATTAGTCCCATTCGCATGATGCCCAATCGCCTAGTATTCATTCGCACGATAGGAAGCCCATTCGCACGATTGGATGTCCATCCGCATGGATGCTCATCCGTATTGACCCAATCGCATTGTGTTCAATCGCATGGAGGCCATGCGACTGAATGGTGCCCAATCGCCCAAGTAGGGCTGTTGTGTACGAGGAGAAATATAGTTCAATTACTGGCCTTCGGGAAAAGGGTAAGGGTAAGTAATGGTGTGATAACTCCCGTAGGTGCATGTGTGATAATCGTCGAGGTTAGAAGTTACGTTGGGCACGACGGTGGTAGCATTGTATGTATATGTATGATGTGTGTATGTTAAGTATGATGTAGCCTTATATGATGGTAATGACTGATGACTTGTAAATGTCGATATTCCTTGTTTCGATACGTGTTTATCTTTCCGTGACTTTACGTGTTATGATTAATGAATGAAACGAAAGTAATAAGTAACGTAAAGTGAAAGATAATGAAAGAGAAATAAAATGAATGAATGCATGCATTAATGAACGGACGAACGTAAGAAAGGCTTGCAAGCAAATGTATGGAGGTGCACACTCCTGGCAGGTGTTAGCTCAACGGTGTGCGTGTTAGCTACCCCGAAGGATGCACATTGGGGTCAGTCTTTGTGATTGACCATATGTATGGGATCCTTGCCGCTTGCCCTAGGTGACTGGATCAGCATGAGTGCACAACGTTCGTGATTGATCATCACAGGTCCAGCACCCGCAGTCATGCACAATGTTCGGGGTATAGCTTATGGCATTGATCCAGAATGAAAGAGGAAAGATAAGTGGTGCATGTACCTACCCTAGGTGACTGGATCAGCAGTAGTGCATAATGTTCGTGATTAATCATCACAGGTCCAGCACCAGCAGTAATGCATGATGTTCAGGGTATGGTACATGTCACCGAAAGTAATAAACGTACGAATGAATGTAATGAACGTATGAATGAAGGAAATGAACGTATGTATGTAACGAATGCATGAATGGAAGGAACACCTGAACGAATGTAATGAACGTACGAATGTATGTAACGAATGTATGGAGGAATGTAAAATACGTATGAATGAAAGAACGTGGATGTTAACGATGAACGGTACACAAACGAAAGCAAATGAATGAATGAAGAAGATAATAATAATATTATCTATGCGTATGTATGTTGTATGATCGCATGTATGTAAAGAACAGTTTTAGCAAAAGAAAAGTATGTTATTTATAAAACTAGAACTCATTCAGCAACACTGACTTTTTATGTGTTTCCAGTTGGCAGGTAGTGTTGCTGAGGATGGCACGAGGCGGCTACTCAGTTCTTTTGGGATGGCATTCCTTTGTACATAATGCTCAAAAAATAAATTTTGAATGATTTGAATCCACATTATGTTGCATGCAAGTGTTTGTTGAGGATTCAAATAAACGGGATTACTTCAGGAATCCTCTTGATTTCATATGCTTCCGCAGCAAACATTGTATCGTTATCTAATGCAAAAATATATATTTTGTAGTTAATCAAGGATGTATTATTTTGCTAAAGCTTTTATGATAAAACGAGAATGTCCTTTTTATCGATTCCGTTACATTATTTTACTTAGTAAATATAAACCATATGTTTGATGTGCAATGAATGACCAATTGTAAGCGTCCCGGAAACGGGGCCTTACATTATTTATTTAGATTTTCAGCTAAAATTGTAAAAGAGGATATAATAAGGGATTAAGGGTTAAGATTTGACACCCTTGATTCCTAGGTGCATCCCATTAGACTGGACGTAGTGGTGTCCCTAACAGATGCTAAATTTGTTGAGTTGGACGCAAATGAGGGTCTAAAGCCACTACATTATGTTTAAAGAGGGTTCTAAACTTATTTGTAACCAAACATTTAAGAGACGTTAAAAGGGGAGTGAATTTATTTATTTTTTCACTTTTGACAACTTTAACTAAGAAGTGCTTTAAAACCACTACAGTTATTTTTAAAGATGTTTTAATAATTCATGTTTGCGTAGGTGACTTATAACTAAATAATCCACTACACATAGTCTTAGTTGCCAGTCCCCCTCCTCATTTTCGAGGGTAACCGTCGTGAATCACTTGATAAATTTGATGTGCAATTCTTTTGTTCAAGTTATGTAGCTTACATGTTTTCTAATATTTTTTCCTTGAATAGATTTCTGTAGATTATTATATTTTCTTCAAGTGAAAATATTGATAATATCCAATAGCACTTAGTGAGAACTAGGGTGGGGTTAAGTATAATGACAAAGTCATTAAAACTAGAGTGGTGTTCAATCCTCTCTATGACTAATTAATATAAATTATTTAGAAGTAGATTAGAGGGCGGGCCTTGGCGCAGCGGTAAAAGCTGTTCCTAAGGGACCGAAGGTCTCAGGTTCGATCCGTGGAAACGGCCTCCACACAAAATGTGGGGGAAAGACCGCGTACATCTTCCCTTAAATGGGACGGACCCTCCCTGGACCCTGCGAAAACGCGGGAGCTCTTTGCAGCACCAGGTACGCCCTTTTTATTTAGAAGTAGATTAGATAAATGTATAAGCAATACTAGTTGTGAATATATACAATATATCGATCCATACGGTTTATGAATTTTTCTATAAACTCACATGCTTGAATCCAATAGGATAAGCCTTTTTAGTTGTAACTACCTGTCTATCTTTTAACTAAGGAGAGGCGAATTTAATTATGTACTTACGTAAGCAAAAATGCAAAACTTTTTTTTTTTATTTTTTATATATTTTAAGTTTTAGCGTGTGAGTTTGGAAAGGCAAAACAAAGATTTTAGTTTACAATTTTATCCCATAAAATGTTCTCGATTTTCATTTTTTTAAGGTTTAATAATCGAGTTTGGTGGTCACATATGACTTTTTGACCGGATGCTATTACCTCTCTACAACTGGGTTAATTTTTATGTCAATCAAATGTTAATATAAGTTCAATTAGCATCCACCTTAAATAATGTGTCGTACTTGATTAGAAGTATATGAATATCAATTTGACATTGCTCGAAAGGTTAACAGATTAAAAGTAGTATTAATGTTATACGAAAATAAAATCACCTAGGGACGTCGTAGAACATATTAAAAGTAGTATTAATGTTAAACGAAAATAAAATCACCTAGGGACGTCGTAGGGATGCAAAGAAACACGGCTTGACATTTTCAATCCAGTGTTGGTTCCAATAATATCTGTGGGACCAGTTGTGGTTCAAACAACAATTTCACAGTTGAAGATTATCAACTAAACATACTTACTAGATCCAATAGGGATCCAGACAGTGAAACAATGAACAACAAGTAATAACACTCGAGAACAAAAAGATAGATTTTTAAAAATGATTTATATTGCTCTCAAGTGTTTAAAAGTATTGCAAAACTTAATCCTTAGACCGATTCATGAGATCTTTATACTACAACCTATAGCTGACGACTATACTTAATTTGAAAGTTAGCTGGATACTAATCTAGATAACAAGATCAATGTAGAGTCAAAAGCCAAATTATCCTTTAACTTGTGACTATAATAGACCATAACTACATCCTATTATAATATAATAAGGATTAAAGTATTAAAGTAGAAAATTACAAAAAATAGATCTTATTGTACAGTTGATAAAAGTAAAAAGGTAATCACTAACTTGTATAAGTTGGTGAGTATTCAGAGCTGAGAACGAAAAGATTTTTTTACTTTTGTCAAAAGTATGTCATAGTGTGTTCCTTTTGAGATTTCAGACTTTGGAAGAAACATGGGTCTTCTTAGTCTTTGAAAGAGTTAGTCTTCAAGCTTAAGAAGACTTTGTCTAAGCTTTAGAATACTTCACTTTGGCTTCAAAAGATTTCCGTCTTTAGCTTCAGAAGATTTGATACTTAGTTATTTTCTTTGTATATGGTCAAATATTGCGAAGTACTTCATTCCTTGTACTTCATTGCATGGTGAAAGATATTTGATTAGAATCAACCTTTAAGATAATCATCTCAATATCAAAATATCGTTAACGATTTTTTTCTTATAAGCGGTTGAGTTTGTCACAGTAATACAATGGTAACGTCACTCGCTTATGGCTTACGATAAGGGAAAAAACATTTGATTTTGAATAATACTACATTTAAAGTAATTATACCGTAATGTTTACATAAAGAAACAATAAAAAACCTAATCTAGTTTCATCATAAACATGCATAAGGATACAATATACACTTAAGTGTCTTATTATATTATCATTGGTGTCGTCTTCTTCAATTCTAGTTTGATAAAGTATTTTGATTTCAAACTAAACATGTAAAACCTTAAAACCTAAACTTTAATATATAATAGCATTCACAACCCGTGCCCTATAATCATGTGAGTGTGTTTGGTATATTATATGGAATGATTTTGAGTGGTTGTGAGTGAAGGAGAGAGAAAATGTTATTGTGGATTGGTATATTTGGAGAATCACTGTACAATCCTTATAAATTTTTTAATATTTTTGAAAGTGGTTGTGAGTGAAGGAGAGAGAAAAGGTAATGAAAAAGGTATAAAAATATATTATTTAATTGAAAGGAGAGAGAAGAAGTAGTGATTTTTAGTGTAATTATATGGATAAAGATAAGGAATGGACTGTGAATGCTCTAATATAGACATACAAAACTAAACGTATAAACCCTTAAATCCTGAAAGTGAATAATAAAATATAGGCATAATAAAATATAATATTAACTTCTGGATTGGTAAACAAATAAGAAAAGGAATCATAATTATATCTAATTAATCCACACCCTAGATCATAGCCAAGTGTACAAACTTAAACTTGAAAAAATAAAGGGGCCAATTTTTAAAAACAAAAAATTACTGTAGTAACCCAAGTTCGTAATAGGATTTTGGTCGTTATCGATTCTATTCATCAAAAATCATAAAAGTGAACACCAATGCTTATAACAAAATATAATCAACGATTTGTTTGCTCTTAAACGGTTGGGTTCGTCACGGTACTGCAACGTTAATTTCACTCGTTTCTAGTATGAAAAAAAACATTTGATTTCAAATAAAACTACATTGACAAAGAATTACATTGTAAAGTTTACAAAGAAAAAAAAACATGCCTCATTTAGTTTCGCCATAAACATGCATATGTATACGATATACACGTTAGTGTAGTGTTCTATTATATTTTATGGGGTGTCTTCCTTTTCAATTCTTAGCTTGACAAATTATTTTGATTTCCAACTAAACATATAAAACCTCAGAACCTATATTTTTAATATATAATATATCGACATACAAAACTAAAACCTTAAAACTTAAATTCAAATATATAAAATATAGGCATAAATAAAATATAACATGAGAAAGGTTTAAATAGAAAATCTTCTAAAACTAAAAAGTTTAAAAATTAATCACAACCATTCATCTTCTTAGTCAGTAGTCAAGATCAAATTCTAGGGAAAAGTTTTTTAGAGGGATATTTTAGGAATAGTCACTTTTGTTGACTTTTTAAAAGTTCTCTCATTTTTTTTAAAACGTTCGTAACTTTTATATACGATATTATTTTTTATAAAAATTACACCATAAAAAAGAGTGTTTTTTATCTTTAAAACGAGTACAATATTGTTATATAAAAAGATAAAAGAAATTTAACGTTTTTAAGCTAATATATCATCAATGTGTCTTTAATGCAGTTTATTATTTCTTTTTGTTGGTCATTGTGTTAATTTTGAATACTACTATGTTTTTTCTAAAATGATAAATTTTAAAAAATATAATGATAAAATAACATTGTTATATATCTTTAATATGTAAAATAAAATAATAAATTAACAGCTAATTAATCTAACACATTAAAAATAATGACAAAATAACGCAATGTCTCATTGTGTCTTTTGATCGTAATTGTGTTTTCTTGAATAATATGAGTTTTAAAAAATACATTGTTAAAATAAAATCATTGTATATTTCTAATGGTAAAACACAATGAATAATTTTAGATAATCTATTACAAACAATAATAAAAATAACACATTATGTTATCTTCAACACTATGAGTTTTAAAAACTAGACTGGTGAAAGTATATCATTGTGTCTTCTAATTGTAAAATACAGTGAGAGATAACAAGTTTATAATCTATAAATTAACAATGATAAAAATAACATAAAATGATTTAAAATGTAAAATACAATGAATAAAACACATAACAAATGATATAAAATATATGACATGATTAACTGATATTTGACACAATTAGCGTATAAGATATAATAAGATGACTTATTTGACACAATGGTCAAAATGTCCTTTTTAAAACAATAGAAATACATGTGTCAAACCCATAATCCTTCTTAGACTTTTTAGATTAATCATCATTTTAGTATAACGCTAACCATATAATATATATTAACTTTTGAATTGGTAAAAGTTTAAAAGTAAGAAAATGAAACATGATTATATCTAACCCACACACATAGGTAGGTGCAAAACTTAAACTTAGAAAAATATCAAATTTCAAAACACAAAAAATTAATGTAGCAACCCAAGTTGCTTTTCGCCATAAACATGCATAATTGCATATGTATACAATATACACCTCGTAAGCGTAGAGTTTTTATAATATTTCATAGTTGTCGTATATTTCAATTCTTAGTTTGATAAATATTTGATTTCAAATACAAAATATAAAAACCTTAAAACCTAAACTTTAATATATAAAATATAGCCACATAAATAAACGTATAAAACCTAAAACATAAATTTGAATATACAAAATATAGGCATAAATAAAATACGATATATATTAACTTTTGTATTGGAAAAAATTAAAAAAAGGAAAGGAATTATGATTATATTTGACCCACACACATAGCTAGATTCAAAACTTAAACAAAATAAAATGGCCAAATTTTAAAATACAAAAAAATATTGTATCAACCAAGCTGTTTTTAATATAATATATTTAACCTATGAAACAAGTTTCTAATTACATATATTTTTTAAATTAATAAAAGTATATCAAGTATGATATCTACTAAAAGAGGAAAACTTGTTTTAAACATATAACTTGTTTAAATTAATTATTTTGTACGCCTTATGTAACACCATGCCTCTCATACCACTAATATTATCCGTTTTTATCACACCTTCAATTTCCGCAAACGGGGTTTTACCATTAGGCGTGTGGCATACCAGGATCTCAGACACGGTCATATCAAACGACACTATATGAATTTAAAAATAAATGTTTGACTTAAATCAGAGTAACGTAAATGAAATGAATAACAGTGCGGAAGCGAATAATGAAATGTAAAGTCTGAAATGCTAAGTCAAAACAATGTCTAATGCAACATAAATGGATCCGATGAATGCATATCCTGAGTGCGTTCCTTAATCGTGCATCATGAGATTAAACGTTCCTGTTACCTGAGAAAACATGCTAAAGTGTGTCAACATAAAGTTGGTGAGTTCACAGGTTTTATCACAGATAAAAATGTTTGTAACTGTTCGAATGGTATAGTAATTAAAGCATATCGATAGGTAGCTAGCCCATAAACAAGTTACTTAGCGTTTCGAACCGAGGCTGACTGTTTGCATGTTCGTATGTTTGTTGCCTTCCCGTCACGTCTCACCAGACGGTGACAAATGTTAGGTCAATAATGCACCCGTTTGACCTCCAATCAAGCTAGCGCGACTAGCCCGGACGGGGTTTGTCAAACCCAGTAGTACTACTCAGAATTACCTCGCTACACATTACTAACGGTTCGAGAATGTAAGGACTTTCAAGTGCGTTTGCACTAACGTAACAGACGATATCAATAATACTAAAAACCATTTATAAAATATGTTTGCATATTTTATCCCCAAAAAAAAAAGAAAGTAAAATAGGGGCGTGAATACTCACCTTGAATGCATAGCAAGAAAATAATGTTCGCGCAACGGTTAGAGTTTTGGTTAACCTGAATTTCATTTAATATGAATATAATTAATGTTAGTTATCATTTACGAGTGTAAGGGTCGTACGGTTTCGTATTCGCGTCTCGGTTAAGTGCACGCTATCGATATCCCCTATTCACAAGTAACACAGCAAAACACTAACCCACATCAAACATAAGATACCCGGTTATCACGAACGAAAGTATATTTTATACACTTTACATTTTTTTATAACGAAACTCATATTTTAATAGCCCCAAATCCAGACATCACAATTACGTAACGACCCATACGTAACACCCACATAATAAATTATATACATTTGATTTCCTACACATTTCACAAGATATACACCATTTAACACACACTTAATATACATTTATACTTATGTATTCCTACATATTAACCCACATGCAAAGCACTAACTCCAAACAAAACAAAGAAAAGCTTATGTCAATTTCCACTCACACAAATATAAATTAAAACATAACATACTTCAAAATCAACCCTTCATCAACATCCACACATACACGCACGTTCAAGAACAACACACACAAAGAAAAATTCATGCATACATCCATTGCTCCACATGCATACAAACTTTACAAAATAAAATATTATAAATTCAGACCCAGAATCCCACTTGCATGAAGAAACATACACAACACCACCCATGGTACACACATAACAAGCACACACACAGAAGCATATATATATATATATATATATATATATATATATATATATATATATATATATATATATACTTATCCACCGTTAATACGCACACACCCTTATTTATATATATACACGCACAAATTATATGTGTATATATATATATATACAAAGCTGCGCACACATACATTTAATCCATGCATTACTTGACTGCCCCAACCGAGACACGTACACCCCGATATATACACGTACATACGGAACATACATATGCAATAGAACACCTGTGTATATATATACAACGCAGCATATATGTATAACACAGAAACCATATTAATACACACTTGAAAAAAATATATATATACAAGTACATAATAAATGGTGTTCAACCAATCTTACCGAGACCATCACCTAACCATTAACATACATACATGTACTAACCCAAAGAACACACACATCACATGCACACATCGCATATATGTGCATACAAATATGCAGAACCATATACGCCACATATTGCACACTCATCACCGAATCAAATGCACTCAAGCATAACACATGGCCACTATACACGGAAATACAACCGGAATATATACCGAAACACGCACGGATCGTGTACATCGCAGGAAACACACGCACACACTGCACCATATATTTATTCCCGAGACTACCAAAGTAACAACCGAACCCGAATCGAAACCCACAACCGCGACCCAACAACCGGGGCGGAACCGTAATGAAAACGAACTACTAAGGGAGTAATCGTACCAGTTGGGTTCGCCAAGATCGATTCCGCGCGGCAAGAGCGTCCACGACCACCGAGCACTCGCGGTTTGAAGAAGCTTAAACGTTAGGAAGAGGCTGTCGTTTAGGGTTTCGTAAGGGTGGGTTTTTTCGAGTGGTTGGAAGATAGACGAGGGGGGGGGAAGAAGAAGTTCAGGTGGGGTTTTATTTCATTATTATAGATGTGCACTATATATATATGTATACATACATGATTACATTTAATTAATCTTGTTAGTTTAGTTTAATTAGATAGTGGAAGAATAATTTAATTAAATAATTGAGGAGATAGTGGAAGAATAATTCAATTGAATGATTGAGGGGGGGTGGGTAGAGTTAGTGGTTTCGGTGGTGGTGGAAAGTTGGTTACTAGAGATAAGTTGTAGTTGCCAAGTTGCAACTTCTAGTCCCTCACCTTTACACAATTTGCATTTTGAGTTTTGGTTTAAGTTTAATTAATTGTTAATTGTTATTTTGGTTTAACTAATTGAAAGTTTAGTTGTTAATGAACTTTTTGTAATAACCACAATGTCTTTTAATACTAATAAGATTCATTAATGATAATAATATACTAAATCACGAAAACAGTGGTGACCTGAAAACGTGGGGTGTCACATCATCCCCTTGTTAAAGGAATTTTCGTCCCGAAAATTAGGATATTGGGGTTTCTGAGAGTTTCTAAAACAAACCTTAAGAAGTAGCTGCCTGATCGTTAAACAGTTGTGGATACTTTTTCTTTATTTGATCCTCACGCTCCCAGGTAAACTCTGGTCCACGCTTTGAGTTCCAACGGACTTTGACGATAGGAATACGACTATGTTTGAGTGTCTTGACCTCTCGGTCCATAACTTCCACTTGTTCCTCGATGAAACGTAGTTGTTCGTCAATATGTATCTCGTCTAACGGAACGACGAGAGTCTCGTCTGCAAGGCATTTCCTCAGGTTTGAAACATGGAGCACATCATGTACTCCACTGAGTTCTTCAGGTAGGTTCAACTGATAGGCTACGGGGCCAACCCGTTTGACAATCTCAAACGGTCCCACGTACCTAGGGTTTCACGTTTCCCGAAACGAATCACACCCTTCCAAGGTGACACTTTCAAAAGCACTTTGTCACCTATTTGAAATTCCAATGGTCGGCGACACTTATCAGCGTAACTCTTCTGTCGGTCACGTGCTGCTGCCATACGGTTACGGATCTGCACGATCTTCTCAGTCGTCTCGTGCACAAGTTCAGGACCGGTAAGTTGACTTTCTCCAACTTCCGCCCAACAAATAGATGACCGGCACCTACGCCCATACAGTGCCTCAAATGGAACAGCTTTGATCGACGTGTGATAGCTATTATTGTATGAAAACTCCACTAATGGTAAGTGAGTTTCCCAACTGCTGCCAAAATCAATCACGCAGGCGCGCAACATGTCTTCCAAGGTTTGGATCGTACGCTCACTCTGGCTGTCAGTTTGTGGATGATATGCCGTACTCATGTCTAGCCGTGTACCCAATGCCCGCTGTAATGATTGCCAGAAATGTGAAGTGAATCGAGCGTCACGATCAGAGATAATGGAAGTTGGCACACCGTGCCGAGAGACTATTTCCCTTAGGTAGATACGAGTCAACTTCTCCATTCGATCAGTCTCCCTAATTGGTAGGAAGTGTGCGGATTTCGTCAAACGATCTACAATTACCCAAATGGTATCGCATCCGCTGGGAGTCCGAGGCAGTTTCGTGATAAAGTCCATAGATATCTGCTCCCACTTCCATACTAGAATTTCTGGTTGTTGAAGTAAACCAGATGGCTGTTGATACTCCACCTTAACCTTAGAACAGGTTAAGCATCTGCTTACGTAAGTGGCAATGTCAGCTTTCATGTTTGGCCACCAGTAAAGGACTTTTAGATCGTGATACATCTTGTCTGAACCCAGATGAATAGAGTATCGTGACTTGTAAGCTTCGTCCATTACCAGCTCTCGTAGGTCTCCATACAAAGGAACCCATATTCGGTCCATGAATTAGCGGATTCCGTCAGATTTGACCTCTAATTGTTTCTCCATGCCTCGTAGTGATTCGGCTTTCAGGTTCTCGTCTTTCAAAGCTTCAAGTTGAGCATTACGTATTTGATCGGGTAATCCAGTGTGAATGGTGAGTTGTAATGCTCGAACTCGCTTCGACTTAGGTGTCTCCTTTCGACTTAAGGCGTCGGCTACTACGTTAGCCTTACCCAGATAATATTTGATTGCACAGTCGTAATCATTCAACAACTCGACCCAACGACGCTGTCTCATGTTCAGCTCCTTCTGTTCAAAGATGTGCTGGAGACTCTTGTGATCGGTGTAAATGGTGCACTTGGTATCGTACAAATAGCGTCTCCATATCTTGAGCGCAAACACAACAGCTCCCAACTCTAAGTCATGTGTCGTGTAGTTTTTCTCATGAACTTTCAATTGACGGGAAGCATAAGCAATCACCTTCTCGCGTTGCATTAGCACACAACCGAGACCTTGAATAGAAGCATCATAATAAACTACAAAATCGTTTGTTCCCTCAGGCAGGGATAGAATCGGTGTCGTACAGAGTTTCTGCTTCAGAACCTGAAATTCGGATTCTTGTTTGTCACCCCAATTGTACGTAGTGCCTTTATGAGTTAACGCGGTGAGAGGTTGAGCAATCTTTGAAAACCCTTCGATGAATCGTCAATAATAGCCAGCTAACCTAAGAAACTGTCGTACCTCAGTCGGAGTCTTAGGTGTAGCCCAGTTCTTGATGGCTTTTATTTTTGCCGGGTCAACATGTATTCCATTCTCATTGACCACATGTCGTATCCAGAAGTCACACTTTGAAAATTTAGCATACAATTGTTCTCGTTTCAGCAGCTCCAGAATCAGTCCAAGGTGCTCCTCGTGTTCTTCCTTATTCTTTGAATAAATAAGGATGTCATCGATGAAGGCAATGACGAACTTGTCCAAATAGGGTTTGCACACTCGGTTCATGAGGTCCATGAAAACCGCTGGCGCGTTGGTCAACCCGAATGGCATAACCAAAAATTCGTAGTGGCCATACCTAGTTCTGAACGCAGTCTTTGAAATGTCTTCATCACGAACCCTTAGTTGATGATATCCCGACCTCAAGTCTATCTTGGAATAGAAACTCGACCCTTGAAGCTGATCGAACAAATCATCGATGCGCGAAAGAGGATAACGATTCTTAACCGTTGCTTTGTTCAATTCCCTATAATCAATACACATACGAAAAGTTCCATCCTTCTTCTTGACAAACAGGACTGGGGCTCCCCACGATGATGAGCTAGGTCTGATAAACCCTTTTCCAATAGCTCCTGCAATTGCGTAGACAGCTCTTGCAGTTCTTTTGGAGCTAATCTGTACGGTGCTCTCGCGATAGGTGCGGCTCCAGGTACCAAATCAATCTGGAACTCGACTTGGCGATGCGGTGGGAGACCAGGTAGGTCTTCAGGGAAAACCTCGGGATAATCACGTACGACAGGGATATCTTCAATCTTCTTTTCCTCAGCTTCTTTTTCAGTGACCATAGCAAGGAAAGCTATATGACCCTTGCGTAAGCACTTCTGGGCTTTCATGTAGGAGATGATTCCTGAGACTGTACCACTCTTTTCGCCCTGAACTGACAAAACTTTACCACTAGAAAGTGGTACACGAACGATTTTCTCACCACAGATGATCTCAGCTTGATTCTTGGATAACCAGTCCATACCAACAACTACATCGAAGCTACCAAGTGTGACAGGCATCAGATCTATATCTAAATCATGCCAAATAATCCTAGTTTACATCCCTTAATGATGTGAGTTGCCTTAATTAGTTTCTCGTCAGCTAATTCTACAGTGTAACTAGGTTCCATATCAACTAAGGTTACATTTAGAAGCTTAATGAACTTGTTTGAAACAAAACTCTTGTCAGCACCGGTATCAAACAGCATAGAAGCAAAACAACCATTCAGAGGAAACGTACCAGTAACCACATTCTGATCATTCCTTGCCTCACCAGAACCAATCACGAAAGCTTGACCTTTGGCGCCATTTCCGTTGTTGTTTTTCCCATTATTGCCCCTGTTACCATTCTTCAGTTGTGGGCAATCCTTCTGGTAATGGCACTCTTTACCACACTCAAAACAGCCTCTAGTTGCTTCGCCCTGTCATGGTTGTTGAGTTTGTTGCCTGGTCATCAATTCACCCTTACAGTCTTTAGTAGCATGACCCATCTTTCCATACCTTTGACAACTGAATCGATCATACTGGCCATGATGATGAAAATTGCACTTGTTACAGTTTGGATACTTGCCAACATAGCCACTCGATCCTTGTCCACCGTTGTTGTTGTTCTGGTTGGTATTGGTGAAGTGTCGGGGTGAATCAAATTTCCTGATTTGTTGCTGGGGCTGATTTAAGTTGGAAGTCTTGCTAGACGCACCGTCTTATTTCCGCTTATTATCAGATGAACTAGTTGTAGTTCCAGGTTTAGGCAGAGTACCTTGGGCTACTGCCTGATCAGTAAGTTTGTGAGCCAGACGAATCGCTTGCTGAATGGTGATTGGTTCTGCAGCTATAACACTTGCTTGAATTTGAGGAGCTAACCCTTCAAATACCTTTCTATCCTCTTGTAGGCCGGGGTCACCATTTGAGGACATAAGGCAGCCAACTCGCGTGAACGAGTTGTATACTCCTCTATTTCAGATCCAACCATTTTTAGGTTCCAAAACTCCGTTTCTAGTTTCTGGATATCATTTCTGGGACAGTACTCTTCCTTCAATAGTGTCTTGAAGTCTTCCCAAGGTAAGTTGTTAGCAGCTTCCAATCATAGAGTCTGAACTTGGGAATTCCACCAGTGTAACATCTCGTATTTTTTTTACTATTAAAAGTTAATTTTATAAATAAATAAGTTTGATATGTTGATGTTAAATAATTATAAAAAAATACTAATAATGATAATAATAAAAATAATAATAATAATAATAATAATAATAATAATAATAATAATAATAATAATAATAATGATGCTAATAATAATAATAATAATAATAATAATAATAATAATAATAATAATAATAATAATAATAATAATAATAGTCCAGGGGCTGTTGGCAATTTTTAAAAACTTCAAAAAATAAATTCATAACATAAAATGATAATAATAGAAGTCAAGGGGTTCATTCTGTAATTCCCGAATTTACAAAACCCACCCCCGATCACCCCCGATTTTCCGGCCACCGGTCCGGCCAACTCCGGCGGACCTCCGGCGAAGCCGAAACCCACGAAATACTCGGTTTTAAACACCGAAAATTATACCAAATCGCTCGTGGACAAAATTCGAACCTAACACACGCATTTAATCATTCAAATTTCAGCTTCTAGAACCAATAATCGACCACTTTAACTTTCGGTCGAAGTGCGGCACTAAATCGAGCACTAAACACAAAAATAAACAAAAGAAATCGCATAATTAGGAACATTTTGTCGTTTCCAATCATCCACTGAATTCCAATTGCTATAAAAGGACACAATCGTAGAGTTTAATCTTCACACTCATACTCGACCTGCAACTCGATCAACAGTCACCTTCCGAGCCTTATAACTAACAAATAACATAGGGCTTTTGATCATTGATATCATTAGAAGCTTTCTGTGCAAACAATTTGAATTTCATCAACGTTTGATCACCATTCGAATCCGAGTTAGCCGCGGTTGTTCTTCGAAGTGTTCATCCATAATCCGAAACATAAACAGGTAATTGAACATACCCATATACTCGATTTTATGTAGGGAATAAAAGCCCTAACATCAATTTGATTATCAACTTCGAATTGGGGTTCAATTTTGTGTAAACCGAATTAGGGTTCATAGTAATTTGGGGGATATTGGTTAAGTGTGTTTAAAAGAAAATCGAACCCAGTTATCCCGCGGCCACGGCCCTTGGATCACTGGTTCTGTGCTTACATCCCAAACTGAAGGTCTCGGGTTCGAGACCCGCACCCCCAATTAATTTTTTTGAAGCCTTTTTAAGCTTCTAAAAATTATAAAAAAATTCTTAAAAATTATAAAAATCATTTTATAAACTCCGTTTATTTTTAAACCATCAACCTTATTTTCTGTAATGTTTCTTTAAATTTAAGCCTTTTTAAAATAATAAAACAAATATATATATATAATGGATTCTTTTAAATAAATGGTAAGAAAATTAGATTTAATATAAAACTCCTTTTATAAAATCCTAATATTTTAAAACCATCTAATTATTTTCTGAAAATTTATTTCTTTAAAAACCTTATTTAATTATTTTTCTTATGCAATTATTATAAATATTATAAATAATCATTTTGTAAAAATGGATTCTAAACCGTGTATAACTATGAAATAATCACGAAAATCATAGAAGTCATACATAAATTATTTGTAAATATTATAAATAATTATTTTTATAAAGATGGACACTATATTAATATATTTTATAAATTCACAAATTATTTACAAATGAAATTGTAGATTATTTCTTATAAAATATATTTTAACTAATAATAAGATTAATATCTTATTATTAATCAAAATACTATTTATCCTTAGATAATTATAGATTACATATTAAACCTTATCATTTCTATATCACTCTAAAATATTTAAACATACATGTATAATTCTCCTAATGGAATCAAAATGCAAATAAATACTTTGTAAACTTAATACATATTAAAAAACCCCATAATTCTAATCCTTGATTCGACGTTAATTTCAAATTTAAATCTTGTAAACATATATACATCCATTTGTGTACGTGTCACGTGTTAAACCAAACCAACCCGAATCTTACCAAATATATTTATTCGCAATAAACACATTTTAAAGACTTAGTTACAATCAATAATAGGTATTGATCGTGCTTGATCGTGCATTGCCTAATTCTTTGAGGTTCTTATACATTATATCAATTCAAGGTGAGTTCCGTGGCCCCTTTTTATGCTTTTATAATTGTTTCAATGTTTTTCAAACTTGGGGGAAAAGTATGCTCACCCGTTTTCGATGCTGTACAATCTTACATACAATTTTCATACTTGGAATCAATGTGATACTATTCTTATATTCTAATACATACATGGTGTTATTCTATGATTCTTACAACCATTAATTCCCGGGTTTGGGAACCAACGGATAGGTATTGGTAGTACTACTGGGTTGACACCCCCACCCTTCGACGATTGGTTAACTTGTGAGTTACCAACACAGCTGCCAGCAATCAGGCCAAGGGTGAATATATTCCGACAGATTTATATGCATAACGTCATTAGGTTTGGTTGTCTTTAAACACATGTTATGTGGTTTGTGCTTACAGTATGATTCCATATCAAATTCTATACAGCATCAAATGTTTTAAATTTAAACCTGCGGAACTCACCAACATTATGTGTTGACATTTTGAGCATATCTTTTCAGGTGAACATAATCAAAGAGGATAGCTAGTGCAGATGCCTTAGCAGAGACCTCAGGATTTCAATAGATTTGCATATGTAATATTTGTCGTTTGTTTCCATATTTGAACATTGTGTATTTGGATTTAGAATCAATAAGACTATGATAGTCGTGGAACTGACTAACCACGACACAAGTCACCATTGTGTCGGG
The DNA here is from genome assembly GCA_024085815.1 of Flaveria linearis. NCBI lineage: Eukaryota > Viridiplantae > Streptophyta > Magnoliopsida > Asterales > Asteraceae > Flaveria > Flaveria linearis. Next base: position 41,155,633 of record CM044017.1, on the reverse strand, counting down.
GGACGTCATGACACGAGAAGATTGCATGTATTATATCTCTGTATTTATACCAAGTGTTATGACGATCCCGTCCGTCGCATCCTCGTGTTTCCGCTCTAAGCGAGGGTGTGACAACCAGGTTAGAGCAGGCCCTTCCAAAGTGCCAGACGCATACTTGACACGGTTTTTCGCCGGACAGTTACACATTGCAAAGGCATATTCCAGCTTCTCAATCCAACAGAGGAGGGTAACAACACCCTCAGAACCCTTAAAGGAATGGGGCTTGCAGTCCATGAACATCTTGAAAGTGCAGACTGCTTGACCTCCTTGATTTTGGTTCTGGTTGGTATTGTTATTTTGATTTTGGTTCCTGGTCTGTTCGTATGCCGCGAGCGCTTCAGCAACACGCTCATTTATGATGGCATAAAGCATAGCTTGCTTCAGGTTAATGTTTCCTCGTCCACTTGGACGTCCAACTCTTCGTCCAGACATGATTCTACATATTCACAATACTCAACAGTTACTATCGAATAATAACTATTGATAAGAATAAATTGTTTCATACTAGTAGGAATGAAGGATTTGTTTGCATATCGATAGTGAGGTTTCATGAGAACCGAGACCTCATGTCTCCAAGTATAGAAATGAAAATTTGTACTGATTATGACCGTTATCACCCAATAGAGTTACCAGAATTCTCATGCATGACAAATTACAATTACGTGTGCACCCGTGATTCTAATTTGCTTTGCATGGTCATTCATGGTTCCTCCCATTCGAGATAACATACCTTGTCAAGTACCGAGTGCTATCTATTAAGACTAGTGAAGATAATAGGGCATGTTGGAAGTAGAAACAAGTACAATAGAGTTGGAAAAGTAATGTGCGTTGTTCTCCTTGTTCGTCGTCGTTAGGTTTGTCGTGTTTGTTAGAAAAGAGTTTCGTGTTCCCAAGTGGTAATGTTAGGTTCAAGTTGTTATTGCTTCAACTCCGGGAGTGAAGAAACAAGTGTAGATGTTGGAAGTAAGCGAGCGGGACTCTCCGCCCCTCTGTTAGTCGAGGATGATACAGGTGACATAGATAGTGTTGATAATGTTTGATCGTTCAGTAATGTAATGTTGGTATGCCTGGAGAATGTTCGTACAACAGTTGCAATCATGTAAGAGTGTTTGTGCAAAACTAGTGTTGTGTCTAGGGCTATAGTCTAGATGCAAATGCAATCCTAGTTCTCTATAACCAGTGGCTTTGATACCAATCTATCACACCCTTAATTTCCACAAACGGGGTTTTACCATTAGGCGTGTGCCATACCAGGATCTCAGACACGGTCATATCAAACGACACTATATGAATTTAAAAATAAATGTTTGACTTAAATCAGAGTAACGTAAATGAAATGAATAACAGTGCGGAAGCGAATAATGAAATGTAAACAATACTGAAAGTCTGAAATGCTAAGTCAAAACATACACAACACCACCCATGGTACACACATAACAAGCACACACACAGAAGCATATATATATATATATATATATATATATATATATATATATATATATATATATATATATATATATATATATATATATATATATAAACTTATCCACCGTTAATACGCACACACCCTTATTTATATATATATACACGCACAAATTATATGTGTATATATATATACAAAGCTGCGCACACATACATTTAATCCATGCATTACTTGACTGCCCTAACCGAGACACGTACACCCCGATATATACACGTACATAAGGAACATACATATGCAATAGAACACCTGTGTATATATATATACAACGTAGCATATATGTATAACATAGAAACCATATTAATACACACTTGAAAAAAATATATATATACAAGTACATAATAAATGTATATATATGTATATAATATATGTATGTATCTACATCACTACATGTATATCTAGATATGTATATGACATATGCATGTGTCAACACATCTAAACAGCATTAATGTATATACATATACAAAAGACACCCATTGTTGACATTCATTTTCTAGCCCATAGTCACCATATATAAATGCACCAGTCACCACTATCGAACACATAAGGTGACGACGTTGCAGCCAACACATGTTAAATAGGTTAGGCACGTCTACTAACCACCATTTCCTCAACCAACACCCCCCCCCCCCCCCCACAAACTATTATACACTTTCTTTTAATTAATTTGGTTGAAGGGATTAACACTAGCATCTATTAATAGGATGATCGGTTTTGTACGTACTTTAGTTCTTTGTATCGGTGAGTTGTATGTGATATTTAGGTCATGACATAGATCTCTATTAATAGGATGGTTTGAGTTCTATCCGATAGAGGATAAGTTGGACTATTAAGTAACCATAACTTGCAAATTGGAGGTTTAGGGTGTACTAATAGAAATTGGACATATTTTGTCCTAAAACGTTATATAATATTTGCTATAATAAGTAATAGCATTTCCATCTGGTTTCTTATAATTTTAGAAGTATAATTTTTATATTATATGGTATGATTGTAAGTGATTGTGAGTATAGGAATGAGAAATGCTATCGTTTATCTGTAAATTTGGGTACACCGTTTAATCCTTATAAATTTTTTTAATATTTTCAAAAGTGGATGTGAGTGAAGAATAGAGAGAATATAGTAATATAAGTATAAAAATATTATTTAATTAAAAATAAAAAATAAAATTAATGATTTTAAGTTTAATTATAAGAATATAGATAATAAATGAGATGCGAATGCTCTAACGTATTGAATATGTTCTATGGAACATAGTGAGAACGATCATTATTCTGGGGCCTATATATGTGGTAATATCTAAGGATGTGCATTTGATACCGAGTATCAATATCTTATCGAACCTAAACCGATATTGACTGAACAAAAACCGTATTGATACTGGTACTTGATTTTGTCTAATTTTGGCATCAGGACTAGACAATACCAGTATCAGTAAATACCGAAAGGTACTGAGTATCTAAAATACTTATCAACATTATATTTTTTAAAATTTTACATTTTAGAAAATCATAATAGTATTCAAAAAAACATAATGAATAAAAAGACATAATAAACAACTTTAATGACACAATGACGAGATATTAGCTTAAAAACATAAATTATTTTTTATCTTTTTATATAACAATACTGTACTCGTTTTACAGATTAAAAATGCTCATTTTTATGATGTAATATTTATAAAAAGTTAATGTTGTGCATAAAAGTTATAAATATTTTAAAAAAACAGAGTAACTTGTGAAAAGTCAATAAAAGTGGCTATACCTATACTACACTTTTAAAAAACTTTTCTTATAATTTGATCTTAACCATTAATTAAAAAAATAAATGGTTGAGATTAGTTTTTATACTTTTTAGTTTTAGTAGCATTTCTGTTTGAACATTTCTCATAAAATAGACCATGTGAAAAGTATTAGCTACTTGAAACAACAAAATCATGTGTAGATTAGAAGGTAAAAGCAATGCAATTTGTGTGCTTATTCCTTTTGTTTTTGATATGTTTGGTTTTCTCATCCAGAATGTGGGCCTTCCGAACATGGTTTATAGGGCCGTGCATAGTAATTTGACAGTCTTTAAATATCAAAGTTTTATTTTTAACAGAATTGGTTTTGTTATCCAAAAGGAGTTATGACGTAATTTGTTGCTCGTTTACCAGTCACTTTATTATAAACTTTTAATACGTCATGAATTCATGATTAAACTAAAAAAAAGAAGAAATAGAAAAACAGAAATATTTTCATATATTTAGTACTCATATATGTGAAAGTTGTGTGACATTGTTATGGACATATATCCCAAAAATATTAATTTTGTGATTTATGATCTTAAAATTCTTATTATTACATCATAATAACATAATATTATGGGTAAAATAATTTTGAAGATCATATACATAAAATACATAGTAATATAAGATTTTGTTGATTCGTTTGGCTAGTTTAACTTTAGGTTTATGTTAATGATAAACGATCCTACTAATGAGGTGAATCTTTAACCAATAATAGTTGCTACCCTCACACTTTAAAAATAAAATGTATCTTTTTTCCTTCAAACAGAATGCTTGGAATTCTTTTAGATAAAATTTGTCTTGTGTAATGTTCGAACCCACAACCTCTTTATTACAAGACTCCCCTCATAAGCCATACCAATTGACCCCAAACACCACCCGCAAGAATAAAATTCATTTAAAAGACGACATTTGAATGAGAATGTGGAGTTTCCTTCTAATAGATGCGATTTTGATATCTCTTCCCGCTTACATTGTGATAATTTGTATGGGAAAAATAGAAAAGAAAGGTAATCTGATTTAGGTAAATGTTTGTTTGAAAAAATTAGAAAATTTACCAACTTTTACATATAAATGGGAAATGTTCATATACTTAAAATATGTCATCTACTATACAAGGACGAAAATTAAAGCAATACTAAGTTTATTGTTCTGTAACTTTACGAGGTAGATGTAGAATAAAAAATATGTACTCATTGTATAAATATAAAAGCAATCTGACTCGACAAATACCTTTTATTCTTGAGTTCTGATAAACCAAGAGGTAGGATCATAGGTCGATAAACTTAATTTTCATAACCACCATTAAGTGACATTAAATTTGTGACTATTAGGTTTATATTTAACCACCAAAATAGTTAGGTTCCAAAACACAGTACTTATGGTTGTCTTTATTTGAATTAATGGCTTTCACGACCGGACCAGCAATTTGAACTGGAAATCGGGTGTCTAAACAATCCGACTATGCCTATTTAAGTTGCTTTAAATTATTTGAACCGTGCCAACTAGATGAAACAGTGAATCCTACTATTTTTCTCATTCATAAAAATTGTCTTTCGTTCGAGTAATGATAACATGATGAAATCAAAGATGGTTATAAAATGCAAATATTCTTCTACGAACTTCTCCGTGTGTTCTTATGCAATTTATTTTTGGTGCAAATTGCTTCTGATTTTCATGATATAGATGGTTTTGCTTTCATATATTCCACCCCAATTTCATGCATCCTCAACCCCTCATGAGTGAACTCACAACTAGAAAAAACCTCATGACTTTAGGCCAGAAACTTTTGCTTCGAGCAAGACTTGAACTCATGACCTTCAATTTGAAAAGTCATAAGGTTTCGTGGTATGCGCCTTTGCTATCTACAACATTTTTATTAGCGTCTTGATCTGTCACACTTTAGAATTTTTATATAACCTAAAAGACCATCATGGTCTAACTGTCTAAGATTTCACATTGCCAGCACTATGTTGGCTAAATCTAATTTTCGAGTCTTGGAATACAAGTTGGTAATCCAGGAAAGAAGGAGGGCCAATGTTGACAAGGTGGTCAAATTGGTTTGATACATATCTAGTTTGGTTTATCTATTTGTAATTTGAATTTGTAAAAGATAGAGATAGATTCAAATTAAAGAATCATAGATAGACGATGATAGCTAGATTATAAATACCATTGTATAGGTATTCTTGTATTTAAGTTTTTTGAGTAATATTTTCTTAAATACAAAGGAGAGTTATTCTATTGAGTATATAGATCTTTGATACCAATTTTGCTTTGAATTGGTATCAGAGCCTAAAGACGGTTCTTGGTTGAAGCAGCGATCAAGATCCAAGAAGTTCCTGGAAGGTGGGTTCAAGCAGAAGAAGTCTTCTCGTTCAAGATCAGGAGCACAAGATCGCGACGAGCAGAGCAGAGGGCTGGAACACACAGTTGGGAAGTCGAGTACAATCAAAACTTACGTTAGAAGGAAGCACTCAAAGAAGATGGGAGACGCGGCAACAGCGAACTTGAACACGGGGAAAGAAAATACAACATCGTTACACTGTCCGATGCTATCTTCCACAAACTACACGACATGGGCAATGCGATTGAAGGCCATCTTCAATGTTCATGGGGTTTGGGACACCATCGACCCGGGAACAACGAAGGATGCCAAGAAAAATTACATGGCCATAGCTTTGCTGTATCAATCTATACCTGAAGATGTGATGATGCAGGTAGGGAATCTGGAAACAGCAAAGCTAATGTGGGATGCCATCAAGGCTCGACACATGGGTGCAGATCGGGTAAGAGAAGCACGACTTCAAACCCTGATGTCGGAATTTGAGAACCTGAAGATGAAAGATCCAAGCACGATAGATGAGTTCGCAGCGAAGATCGCTACGATTGCCTCCAAGGCAGCCTCGCTCGGTACTACAATCGAAGAAACCAAACTGGTAAAACGCTTTCTGAATGGGTTACCAAAGCGTTTTATTCACATGGTAGCATCGATTGAACAAGTAGTCGATCTACGAACAATCGGTTTTGATGATGTGGTTGGACGACTTAAGGCCTATGAAGAAAGAATAAAAGATGAAGAAGAACACAATGACAATCAAAGTAAGCTGATGTTTCACAAAACAGAATCCTCAAACCGTTGGCAAACAAGTAACCCACCAAGAGGAAGGGGCAGGGGTGGATCAAGTTGTCGAGGGCGAGGGAGGGGTCGTGATTTGGATCACGGGCGTGAAAACAAGGGTCCAATTCAGAACAAAACAGAAGCTCAACAGAAAAGGAAGAAGGACAGATCCAAGATACAGTGTTTCAGATGCGATAAGTTCGGGCACTTCGCCTCTACGTGCCCGGACCGAAAGCAGAAACATCAACAAGCGAATCTGACTGAGGCAGAAGAAGGTGATCCAGCATGTTTTATGCATGAAATAGTGTTTCTCAATGAGGAAAAGGTGATACCAAGACGTTTCGAGTCCGAGACAGTGGAGGAAGGAACATGGTATCTCGACAACGGAGCATCAAACCACATGACGGGTAGTAAACTCTACTTTTCTGAACTCAATAATACTATATCAGGAAAGGTGAGGTTTGGCGATGATTCATGTGTCGAAATTAAAGGTAAAGGCTCGATTGTGTTTACGGGAAGATCAGGGGAACATCGGCTCCTAACCGACGTATACTACATACCAAGCCTAAGAAGCAATATTATCAGCCTTGGACAAGCCACTGAGAAGGGATGTGAAGTCCAGATGAAAATAACTACCTGCTGCTGCATGATAGTGATGGAAAATTGATGATAAAAGTGTTCAGATCGAACAATAGGCTCTATAAAGTACGCCTAACCGTGGGCTCACCGGTGTGCCTACTCTCGAAGCTTGATGACCCAGCATGGCTTTGGCATGCACGGTTGGGGCATGTTAACTTCGAGTCGATTCGGAACTTGAACAAGAAGAATATGGTACGCGGTATCCCACCCATTACTAATGTCACTAGTTTATGTGACTCATGTCTAGTGGGCAAACAAGCTCGCAAAGCATACCCGGAACAAGCAAAGTTTAGAGCAACATGACCACTTGAACTTGTCCATGGAGACTTATGTGGGCCAATTACACCTCCGACACCGGTTGGGAATAAATACATATATCTCATTGTGGACGATTATTCCCGATACACGTGGTGTTACCTACTCAGAACTAAAGATCAAGCATCCCAAGTGTTCATAAAGTTTAAGAAGCTTGTAGAGGTCGAGACAAGGTTCAAGGTTGGTACTTTTCGAACTGATCGGGGGGGCGAGTTCACATCAAAGGAGTTCAAAGAATGGTGTGAAACCAATGCAATCCGAAGACACTTGACAGCCCCTTACTCTCCACAACAGAATGGTGTTGTGGAAAGACGGAACCGAACCGTAATCGGGACTGTAAGGTGTATGCTAAAACCAATGAAGATACCACAAAGGTTCTGGGGAGAGGCAGCAAAACACGCGGTCTACATACTAAATCGAGTACCAACAAAATCTCTAGTATCAAAAACACCATACGAAGCCTTACTAGGACGAAAGCCGAATGTTGACCACCTAAGGGTATTCGGGTGTATGGGTTTTGTCAAAGAAACAGGTGTTAACCTTAAAAGTTAGATGATCGCAGCAAACCGATGGTACACTTTGGAATAGAACCGGGATCCAAAGCGTATAGAATGTACGATCCAATACTAGAGAAAATTCACATCAGCAGAGAAGTGGTGTTTGATGAAAAACAGAGTTGGAACTGGAATGACACCATGGAAGAAAATAAACCAGAGTAGTTCACAGTTGAGTTGCCACACCTGGCAGACTCAAACAATGCACAACATGCAGAAACCTTGGGTGAAAACCTGGCGGGGTCGACTGAGCCGGAAGAAAGCGAATCTAGCCCGACAGAGGAGACAACAACCTTCAATGAACAACCTGTTGTCAACCAAAATGAGCCAAGCTGCTATACAGAAGCTAAAGATAATAAGAACTGGGAACAGGCAATGAAGCTTGAGATGGAGTCCATCGAAAAGAACAAGACATGGCAGTTGGTAAAACCACCTAAAGGGGCCAAAGTCATTTGGCTCAAGTGGGTGTTCAAGCTAAAAAGAAATGCAGATGGTTCGATTAACAAATACAAAGCCCGACTTGTTGTAACTACAACAAGCCGGGATAGACTTTGAAGAAGCCTTTCCCCAGTGGCACGTATGGAAACTATAAGAGCCCTCATATCAATCGCAGCTTGCAAAAGATGGGAGCTTCATCATCTGGATGTGAAGGCTGCCTTCCTGCACGGAGAATTAAAGGAGGAGGTGTTTGTTCGACAGCCGGAAGGATTTGAAAAGAGGGGGAGGAAACAAAAGTCTATAAACTCACCAAGGCACTCTATGGGTTAAGGCAAGCGCCAAGAGCCTGGAACACTAAACTCGATGGCATTCTGAAAGACCTAAAGTTTACAAGATGCAGCCGAGAGCAATCAGTGTACAAACAGGTAAACAAAGACTCACTACTTCTAATCGGAGTCTATGTCGATGACATGGTTGTAACCGGTTCAAACCCAACCAAGATACACGAGTTCAAGATAAAGATGGCCAAGAACTTTGAGATGAGCGATCTGGGTTTAGTAACCTATTATCTCGGTATCGAAGTATCTCAAACAAAGAATGAAATCACAATAAAGCAAGAAGGGTATGCGAATAAAATACTGAAGGAGTTTGGTATGCTTAATTGCAACCCAACACAATGTCCAATGGAACCCGGGCTAAAACTAGCTAAATTCGAAAAGGAAGCAAGTGTAGATCCCACCAACTTTAGACGACAGATTGGATGTCTAAGGTACCTACTTCATACAAGACCTGATCTTGCATACTCAGTTGGTCTTGTGAGTCGCTACATGCAAGACCCAAAAGCACCCCACTCACAAGCTATCAAGCAAATTATGAGATACTTGAGAGGAACGATGGGATACGGTATAAGGTATGAGCGCGGGGGGAACTTACTATTAAACGGGTATAGTGACAGCTCATACAACGTGGATGAAGATGACGGAAAAAAGCACGTCGGGTCATGTGTTTTATATTGGAGGGTCACCGGTCACGTGGTGCTCTCAAAAACAAACAACCGTAGCATTATCATCATGCGAGGCCGAGTACATGGCATCAACAGCAGCAGCGTGCCAAGCGTTGTGGCTACGGGACCTACTAAGTGAGATGCTCGAAGAACAACCTCAAAAGGTGACCTTACTGCTCGATAACTCATCTGCAATTGCGTTGGCTAAAAATCCAGTTTATCACGCAAGAAGCAAACATATACAAACAAGATTCCACTTCATTCAAGAATGCGTAAGCCGTGAAGATATACAAGTAGAGTATGTTCGTGGAGATGAACAAAAAGCCGACATTCTCACCAAAGCATTGGCTCGAATAAAGTTTAAAGAAATGCGTGATTTGTTGGGGGTAAAAGATCTCTCTAACAAGACTCAGAAATTAGGGGTGATTGTTGGCTAAATCTAATTTTCGAGTCTTGGAATACAAGTTGGTAATCCAGGAAAGAAGGAGGGCCAATGTTGACAAGGTGGTCAAATTGGTTTGATACATATCTAGTTTGGTTTATCTATTTGTAATTTGAATTTGTAAAAGATAGAGATAGATTCAAATTAAAGAATCATAGATAGACGATGATAGCTAGATTATAAATACCATTGTATAGGTATTCTTGTATTTAAGTTTTTTGAGTAATATTTTCTTAAATACAAAGGAGAGTTATTCTATTGAGTATATAGATCTTTGATACCAATTTTGCTTTGACACTAGGCCAACAGCAATATGTAACAACTACTAAAAATCATATATGGATAAATAGGAGACCTAATCAAATACAATCTCTTAATTTATAACTACTGATTTTTTTTGTGTTTTTGGCTAGTCTTTTACCCACCACTCTACGACATATACCTTTGTACACAACAACTTTACATGCTCTGCGATGCTACATCTTCCTAGAAGATGTGCCACTATCTCTTTGTATTTATCCTTTCAATCATCAATCTCAAACTATTAATTCATTTCATCATTTAAATATCTAAACCAAAAAACTATTTTAATATTACTAATTATCAAGTTATGGTTGTACGTTGATTGTTGTATTATGTGTATAAAAGACTGTACAAATTTTTTTTTATTTTAAACCCAATATTTTCAATATTGTACAATTTGATTCTATAAAATTTCACTTTCAACTATAGTTCCATATATTTTTAAGCTTTTACAAATTTTTTGAGTTATAATTTAAATTTTGAGAATTAACACGCCGCAACATGCGTGTGGTTGAACGTTGTTACGTTTTTTTAACATTCATGTGGCAACGTGCGGATCCTAGACTTAATTATTGTTTCTAATGTTTTATGTTTCGTGAGCGTTGTTCAACGTTTTTACCTTTCCTTCCCGTTCATTTTATTTTTTTGTTTTTATTTCTTTTTAATACAAGTTTTTTAGGTGTCAGTGGTCGTTGACGGTGGTGCAACACTAGTGCTACCTGGCAAGATTTTACGCCCCCCCCCCCCCCCCCCCCCCCCCCCGCAATGGGCTTAATACTAGTTTTCTCTATTATCAAACATAAGCGTGATATTCCTAAATAGACAAGCTCAAATGAGTCAAATCTTTGACATAACTTATCATATTACTAGGCTATAACATGTATTACACGGATTGAATAAGAAAAATACTAATATATTAATGAAGAGTTAGGAACTATAAAACGTTAATATAAAATATAATTAAAATTACTTTTGAATAATTACTTTTAATAGCAGATAAAACATTTCTATTATTTTTAAAACTTCCGTTTTAAAAAATTATTGCTTTGAAATTTGTTTATTTTTCATCAATATTTCATTGTTTAAAAACATCGGATCTGTTTTGTAATAATGTTTTAATGTAAAAGTTTTATTTTTAAAATTTAAAAAAGTTTCGTTGTTTTAAATACAGTGTTAAAGTTTGATCCAAATGTGTCATACAACAAGCAACGATGGTTACTCCCTGTCTCTAAAAGTGTTGTGTTTAGACGCATGGTGTTGTGTGTAATTATTTAGAGATAATTGTCACGATATTCTCACAATATTAATTACTATTAGATCGGGTGTTGTGGGTGGACTCTAGTGGTGGCGCTAACCACGTGGATGCCACCTTGATCGCGCACCGTAACAGGGTGTCGCGATCAAGAGTGCGAGGAGGGGGTGAGGGGGCTCTTGGCTGAAATGAACGTTGGGAAGTTGTGGGTTTCAAAAAGAATAGCCGTTAAGGCTTATTAAAATAAAAAATTATTAATTATTTACCTATATATATCCATCTTCAATTTTTATTCAAACCATCCATTCACTTATTTTCTCTATAACATTTTATTAAAAAATACTTTGTATCAACCATGTAATCGAGTTCCTCCTCATTCGAGTCTTTTCAAAGAAGACGAACTCATTTTGAAATGGTATTAAAGGTGGTCGAGCATTTAATCGAGCAGTCTCAACGTCAACGATCACTAACGAGATATTCATCTTTAAATCGTGATCGAGTGGGTGCTAACAACACTTTGGTAAAACACTTTTTCCCCTAATTGTATTTATGACGAATAAAGTTTTAGAACACGTTTCCTTTTGAGTATACAATTATTTTTGCGCATATCAAATGATTTGTTCTAGAGATATTCGTTTCTTCAACAAATAGAAGATGCTAGAAGTATAGCCGAATTCACCGCTTTTCAAAAGTTACGGTGGCTCTTCGACAATTAGCGTACGGTGTTACTTCAGACGCGTTGCACGAGTATTTACAAACGTCCATTAAAATTGCACGTGATTCACTTGATCAGCTGATCGCCTAATCCAATAAAATTACACGAGTATTTACAAATGTCCAATAAAATTTGCATGAGTATTTACAAATGTCCAACAAAATTTACACGAGTATTTACGAATGTTTTCTATTTAGATTTAAATGTATTTTTTTAGTTTTTAATATTCATGTATTTAGATTGTTTTAAGAAAATTAAATAAATTAAGTAATTGGCTAGAGCCTCTGATCACTTAATATACATGAGAGTTAGACTACTTGATCATGGCCTTGATCCAGTGTCGAGTATCCCACAACAAATATCCTTAGTATTTAAAGAAAAAAAGGATGATTATACATTATAATTATATTATAATAGAGATTTACTATAGCTGTGTGTGCAAAGATACATGTGTGTGCCTGTGTGGTACAAGTCTTTTTCCTTTTTTTTTGAGGCGGGTCTTTGTTTTTTTGACGGTTCCAACCGCCTTAAAAGATATGTTGTGAAAGGTATTTTACTGGGACGATAAAGATCACCTTTCAATAGAAATGAAATTAATAGTTAAAGAAATCTGTACAAAAAGAATAACTGGGGACACTTGGTATATTTTTAGGTTATCTAAATTTGTTTTTTCCGTTTCTCTTTCCAATTAAATAATTACCTGAATTAAAAATTACTAGATAATATTAATTCTTTTTTAGATTAAAAATATTTTTTTAGTAAATTAAAAGAGATGTCTTTTTATTAATGTCATTTATAGAAAACAAAGTTTTAGAAAAAAATATTTTTTCTAAAACATCAAACTTTTTTTAAAATATGAAATATTTTAAGATTGGTGTTTCCAAAAAGTAAACTTTTTATAACCTAAAAGTAACTAAAACTAAAAGTTATAATAAGAAATTTTTAAAGATGGCATTTTTTAAAACGATTTGTTTTGAAAAAAGTGTTTAATTTTTTCAGAAAAAAAGTTTAAAAAATTGATATCATTATTTTATTAATTATAGTTATTACTCTATGTAATTTTAATCAAATCTTATTATAGAATATCATTTTATACTTCATAAATTTTTATTATATTTAATATTATATATTTTTCAACCAGTGTAATACACGGGTTACTAAAGTTATTGTTAAATAAATAACAATCAACAACTAATCAGAGATATTATGAATATTAATAGCCCGGTCCGACCCTTTAGTTTAAAAGAAGACAGATTTTTTTGGTTGTATCTTTCGCTATACAATAAATAAAAATTAATGTCAATTTCTGTCAAGAATAAGTTTGTACTTAAAATAGTCTGCTTTTACGTATGATCAGCTTTATGTCGCCTTGTTACAAGTCAAAAGTAAAGATGGATTGAAACTATTAACTTAGACAATGATAGTAAACCTACTAATGTTACTACAAATATAAGGCTGGCATAACAGGTATACATGTACCTGTTAAGACACGAACCTGTTAAGACACGAACACGAAACCTATATAACTGTACACGACACGATAACTTATCGTGTACTTGTTTCCAAACATGAACACGAACCTGTTAATACCAGGTATACACGATTAGACACGATAAGACACGATAAAAAACATTAATAACACATAAATACACAATAAGACACAATAATACACGATAAGACACGATATGACACGATAAGGGAGCAGAGTAATTCACACCAAAGCCAGTGTTCGCTGTTTGATGAATGTGAAGAATGAAGATGTGAAGTTAGGGACTTAGGGTTAGGGTTTTTAATGTTATATTATTTATATTTTTTTAAAAAAATATGTATCAGGTACTAACAGGTACTAACAGGTAAACAGGTAAAATACCTGTTTAGACACGAAATTTAACAGGTATATTCATGTCTACCTGTTTCGTACACGAAACTTGTTAAGGGCATACCCAATACCTGTTAAGACCGTGTAGGTTCGTGTCGTGTATTCGTGTTCGTGTCTAAAATTGCCAGCCCTATACAAATATAGTTTGCAAAGAGGTTTTTGTTTATTTGTGATATTATGATAGGAAATTATTATGTCTTATTTAATATATAACGCACTTGGTTTTATTTATGTTTTGTGTCATTTAATAATTTACTCTACATCTCTCGTGTAATACACGGGTAACTAAAGCTAGTATTATATATATCATTAACATTAATTAAGTATGTCAGTGACTATAGTATAATTAGAATTTTAAAATTTTGCTAGTAAAAGTTGTAATGTTTACAAAACAGCCACCAACGTTTTCATACATAACCCTTTGAGCGGCTTTACCACCAACACCACCAGTATTGCACCAGCACCACCGTCGCCACCGCTACAACACCAGCACCACCGCGTCACGATCACCGTCATCACTATGTGAATCCTAGATCTAGATCTAGGTTTTGAAGTCGATAACGAAGGCAAAACGATGAAAAAAGGCGGTGCACACCCTTATATCAACAAAGAGGAATATCATATCTAATTTTTAAAGAAAGAAGACGAACTGGTTGTAAATCTACACAAAGAAAAAAGAGGGTGAAAACGAAGGCGGCTTCAAGCGGTGGCTAGAGATGTTTAAGCCACCAGAAATGGAAGAAGGTGGAGAGAGAGAGATAGAGAGAATATATATATATATATATATATGTATATATATATATATATATATATATATATATATATATAGATGAGGTTATAATGAGAACTCCTTGTTTTCATGAGAACCTTTTAACCCTCATATGAACCATTGATTTCTAATCTCCCTTTTAATCTAAAGGCCCTAATTAAATGTGAATAAAATATTCCCTTACTGCATGTTTGACTTACCCTTGTAGGGGTATGTAAGTAATTTCACAAGCTCATTGAATAAAAAAGGACAGTACCAGTTGACATAAAGTAACAGTCTAATCACAATCCAAATCACAACCACTTTTTTTAAAATTTTCATCTCTCCCCCCGATGTAAAGAGAAACCCCCCATTTATGCACAAGGATGTTGTTCAATTTCCCCCTTCTTCTTCCTTCTTCGACGAATCCGTCTCTGTTACACAGAAAACTGCTGAGACTAGTGCGATTGATGAACCAAATCGTGTTGGGGGTGAGGAGCTTGTGATTACGCAGCCATTGACGAGGGATTATTACTGCGATTACTTAGCAGAAAGCATCTAGCCATCGTTCTTGGGGAGAAAAATTGGAAGAAACTACAATTGGGTAAGTTTGTAATCGTCGTCGAAATTTAGTTGTATACAATTTTACAGATTTGCCACATGTCATTTGACCCTTGGTTTATTTGGATTTTTTTTGGTAATTATACCTGATTGTGGAAGTTTTTACTATCGATGATTTTATCGAAAGATATATGGTTGTAAACCCTAAAATGTTAATAGTGTTTGTTATGTTTATTAGACTTCTCCTTGAATGACATTGACGCGCAGGGTTACTGATTACAGTCCCAATTAGAAAACCCCTTTGTTCAATTACATTAAAAGCATAGTGGGTAGTTTTTTACACAGACGAGCAAAAGTCTGTTTTTAGCAACATCCTGACATTTATTTTTAAATTTTTGAATTTATAAAAAAAATAAACAGGGGACTAAAATGATTTAACAAATTGTTTTAAATTTTTAAATAATTATGTGGAAAATAGATCGTTAGACAGTAGACATTGATAGAATTTTTGTTTGACAAGTATCAGAAAGATATTATGGGCCTTTGTTTTACTGATTATAGTCCCAATTCGAAAACCCCTTTGAAAAATTATGTACTTTGTTTTACGACAATATAATTCTAACATTCTTATGAATAATGGTAAAACAGTTCGGAGTAGCGAACGAATAGCACTTAAATCAGTAGGCCGGATTACAAACACCGCCGAGAGCCCTATAGAGATAGACACTGCTGGCCATACTGAGCAAAGGTGTTGGCCGAGGCTTACAATCTTAAAGGTTAAAGTCTTGTTTCCGAAAGATGTGATCGTGAACAATGAAAATGTGGTATGTATTTGTTAGTATATGTAATTCTAATGTTAGACATGACTTTTAGTGTATTTTCAAGATATTTTGGAACGGATTGACTTTCAAGTTTTGACATGGTCGGATGTGTTATATATGTGGAATGTGTTTCAGATGTTAGACATAAAAATGTTTCTGTGTGTTTGAAAAAGCTAGTATGTATCAAACAGCCCGTATGTATCAAACAGGCAGTATGTATCTGTTTGTAACATAATGTAAGTTGATGTAAGTGTGACTGTGACTTACATAGGTTGTTATATATTGGAAAAAGACAATATGTATCAAACAGTAACACAATGTAACTTGATGTAAATGTGCCTGTGACTTACATAAGTTGTTGTATAAATGTAAGTTGTATATTTTGACTTACATAATGTACGTTAATGTATACTATAGGACAATATATATATGGTATGATTAAAGGACATCCCTACAAAATTAAAATGAATGTTACATGCACTTACATGTGTTGGGGGCCCAAAAAAAGTGTTCCTTAATTAAAAATAAACAAAAGAAAGAAACCTACTTATGTAGTAAAAATACAGAAAATATACATGGAACATATGAAACATTTACATGCTCACATTACCTAGTGCTAACTTTAATTTCGTTATTTAATCTTAAAATATGATGTGTACAGTCGAAGAAATCTTAGTGCTAACTAAATATTTGGATCCTCTAACCTGATATAGCATGATGTAATAGCATGTAAAAATTTTGTTAGATTGCATCTTTAATTAAATTTTGTTAGATTGCATCTTTAATTAATTAAAGATATGGAATCTCTAATTAATTATATTAGGATCATGTAGACTGTTACATTAACTTACATGTGGACGGAGTAAAATAATAAATAAAGAAAAATGAATCATTTTCGTTTCCATAAAAACATGAAGTTACATCCACATTGTTTCCCTTGATACAAAAAGAACATAACACATAATATAAAACGAAGATCGTTCTTACAAATTTAGGATAATCATTGATGTTTCATAATACCATGTGTAAACAAAAAAGTTTATTGCTACATATTATTGCACCTTGTTAATATGGTTACACGATGAGTCCCTGAAAAATACATTTTGTATGTTACATGTTACTACAGATTTTCACATCAAAGTCATAAAAAATAGTAACCCCAAAAAAAGGGAATACTACAGATTTTGTATATTACATGTTTGTTACAAGGGTGCAACAAAGTCATAAATACCCAAAAAAACCAATGTCTTAAAAAATTGTAACCCCTAGATACCACATCTTTTTTCTTACCCTGATATTACATGTTATTACATGCTATTACATGTTGTTGCATGGTGTATCAAAAGTCATACACTGACAAATTGTTACTTTTTTTAGTTACTCACAGTAACTTTGTGTAAGTTTTTATAACCAAATGTAAGAATGTGTAAAAAATGTATTTTAGGGTTACTATTTATAAATACAAATGTAAGAACATCTAATAACATGTAATGAGAAAACAATGTTTTGTTGATTATGAATATGCAACACAATAATTCTCTGCAAATTAATTAAATTTGGATAAAAAAATGTTACTAAAAAAGACACAACTCAATAACACAGCATGGTTTGTTACAAGGGTGCAGCAAAGTCATAAATACCCAAAAAAACCAATGTCTTAAAAAATAGTAACCCCTAGAAATGAAAGATGGTTCTTACAAAGTCCGGATAATCAATGATGTTTCATAATACCATGTGTATGCATTACCCCACACAGGATTAAAGGGTAACCAAAAAACATATGGAGAAGAACACATAATGATCTAACATAACAAACAACCGTACTAAAACGTTTACCCAAATATTATAGTGTCAATGAAGTACGAGAACACCTTCCGTTACCCACAAAACATAGTGGTAACCAAAAAATACAGTAGATGTGTCTCCCAACCTAGAGGATTGGGTCGGCAGCTCCAGGCTTAACTCAGCGTAGCATTGGTACATATTCATGACCTGTTGCCATGAACTAAAAATAGCACCAAACGTAAGGCTTGTCATCAACAAAAACCTCAGGGACCCAAAACTTAGTTCCATTTGAATTCTGGAATATTTTACTACAATGATTTCCTACAAATAAAAAAAATTTGGATCACAAATATGTTACAAAAAAATACTACACTCAATAACACAGCTTGGTTCTTACCCTTTATTACATGTTCTTACATGTTATTACATGTTAGTATAATGGGTGCTGCACACCGGTTTATAAAGACTAACCCCTAAGTACAGCAGGTTTGTTCTAACTTGAAATTACATGTAATTACATGAAATTACATGAAATTACATGTTATTACATCCAATGTTCTTAGTTAGAAACGTTTTAAATCCATTATTACAGAAAAAACTTATCATAAAAAAACAAACTGACGCACGATTGAATGCCAAAAAAGGAAATGTACCAATATTATTAAAAAATAATACACATTTAATTACATGAAATTTAGTATAGCATGTTTTTTCTTACATGAAATTACATGTAGTTACATGAAATTACATGTTATTACATGTTGTTGCATATTGTGTCAAAAGTCATTTACACGTTATTAGTCTCAATAACACATATATGTTACAAAAAAAATCCAACAACCATCAGCCCAAGGATCATCCTAATTGAGGCCCAGCAGCCTTGATATAAACAGCATTTACAAAGAAAATCCAACGGGCTGCTGACAAAACTGAGAATCTTTATCAGTAGATTTAAACAGCTGCTATACCAAAGAACAACTCATCAGCAGTTCTACATCAGTAGATGAATACAGCAGGTGTTGATGTGATCAGTAGTTGAATACAACAGTTTTGCATCAGCAGTTTGAAACAGCTAAAAGCAGCTGTTCATCAGTTGTTTTGAAACAGCTGATATGATCAGTAGTTGAACATAGCAGTTGTGTATCAGTAGTTTTAAACAGCTAAAAGCAGCTGTTCATCAGTTGTTTTGATCGTAGTTTTAAACTGCTGAAAGCAGCTAAAAGCAGCTGCTGTTCATTACATGTTTTGAAAGCAGCTGATGTGATCAGTAGTTGAATACAGCAGTTGTGCATCAGCAGTTTGAAACAGCTGAAAGCAGCTGTTCATTACATGTTTTGAAACAGCTGATATGATCAATAGTTGAACATAGCAGTTGTGTATCAGTAGTTTTAAACAGCTGAAAGCAGCTGTTCATCAGTTGTTTTGATGTCAGCTGTTGTGATTCAGCCATTTTAAAGAGTTGCTGCATGGAATACAACCATATCAACTAACAATTAAGATCTCCCTCTTCTTTTCCCCTGTAACCACAAATCCATCATATCCAAATACCCTACCACCCCTCTTACCCAATTGAGCACCAATCAGTAATAGCCAAGCAATAATAAGACCTTTGCACCACCAATAATTAGTGTTAACTGACATGCAAAATGTAGTTTAAAAATGTATTGTAAATGACAGTATATGTATGGTACAGTTAAAGGGACATCCTTTAATCCAAAAAAAAATTTGTTACATACACTTAGTTGTATAAAAAAATAGAAAAAATATTAATGGAACACGTGAAAGTTTTACAAAAAATCACTTTAATAGGTGTTAAGTTAGATTTGGTTATTTTATCTGATTATGTGATGTGTAGTGGGGGGAAAATGTTAGTGGTAAGCTAAAATTTTCAACCTGTTTTTTATTATTACATGTTATTACATGTTGACGCATTTCTTTGCACTTTATTAAACATGTTTATATAAGCTTACACAGATTTAGTTTTTATTTTTTACAAAATATGCAATCACTTGTAATTACATGATTTCCTACAAATAAATTAAATTTGGACCAAATATATGTTAACCAAAAATACTACACTCACGATTACATATAATTACATGTTATTACATGTTATTACATAAAACACAACTTGTTTCTTAGCCCTCCAATTACATGTTATTACATGTTCTTACATGTTATTACATGTTCTTAGTAGTTTAAAAGACTAATCCCCTAATTACATGTTATTACATCCACTACTGATACTTTTATAATTTTTCATTACATTATTAAACTAAAAGGTTCATAAAAAAACAAACTCTCCCACGACTGAGTGTCAAAAAAAGGGTATGTACGTATATTATTAAAAAATTATAATAAACATTTAATTACGTGTGCATTTAATCCAGCATGTTTTTCCTGCCTTATAATAAACAAAAAAGGGGTGGTAACGACTTTTAACATGTAATGGGCCTAAATACATGTAAGATAATTTTTTATAAACACTAACTAAATGTTTCATTTTTTTATTTATAAGCAGTAAAAAAAACTTGCCTTAAGTGTTTTTTGACTTTCACTTTACCAGCACACACTGAAAACTTTGTGCGTAAATCATGTAATTTCATGTAATTACAGGTAATTATATGTAAGGGAAACTTTGTGCAGCAAAGTACATGAATATAAAAAAATGAAACATTTAAGCCAAGTTTAGTGTTTATAAAATAAAAATTATCTTACATGTATTTAGGCCCATTACATGTTAAAAGTCGTTACCACCCCACAAAAACAACATCAAACATACATGCTACTGATAAGTTCTTATTTTTAAAAAATCAATATTTATTTATTTAAAAAAATATTACATGTTAAAAGGTCATTACCCACCAAAAAAACAACACCACAAATAAATATTACATTGCGTTTCTTAAAATAAAAATGTTAAATTACAATCACACAAAACATTTTTAGTGGGTATAGGTAAAAGAAAAATGTAAAAACTAAAGGCTAAAACAAACTTTTTATTTTGTTAGGGTTTTGAGTGTTGTTGAAAGAACAAGTCAAAACACCATAAATAACAACCCAAAAAAATACATTGTTATATAAAACACTTACATTAAATCATTATTATGTTGATAACTAAAAACTGACAAACTTTTGAAGACCATTAATATGTTTTGAATGAATATTATAAAAATCTTAAAAGCATTTAATACAAATGATTAATGTGGTTCAAACTACTTTAATAACAAAAAGAATAAGAAAATTAAACATTGTCATGAAAAAAATAAAAAAAACAAGAAATACAAACACTGAAAAAATAAGAACTTTTTGTAAAATTAAAATCTAACCACGACGATCATAATCGACGTATCGCAGAGGAGAAATTGAATAAACAGGGTCACGTGGAGGGGTTTCATTAGCAGGAGATTCTTTATCATGAAGACGATCCGACTTATCCAAATTCTCGACAGGAGCAGTTGTTGATGGAGGAACGGGGTTCAATACAGGTGGTTGCACTCTTACGTCGACAACTTGCAATGGTTGTGAAGTGGGTGGAGGAGAAACATCACCGGCACCCATGAAAGAAGGTAACCGCTTGATCTTAGAAAATTAAGCAGCAATGCAAAAGATGAAAAATTGAGGAAAAAGGATGATATGCGAAAAGTGGTACAATTTGATTTGGATTACAAGTGTGGCTGCATATAGTACAGGATATTAAGTCTCGAAAATTTACAAAAGTATATGGATGTGATTGGTAGGTGAAAAGGGTGTTGACATAGTACAAAAAGTACTGACATAAAGCATGACATGCAAATAGAGGTTGGGTGGAAATGACCAAACTACCCCCCAAGACTTCTTTGAAGGTTGGTGATGTGTCAACTCCTGATTGGTTCTTTTGAGTTAAAGGGTTCTCACACTAATTAAGGGTTAACTCTAGAATCCAATCCTATATATATATATATATATATATATATATATATATATATATATATATATATATATATATATATATATATATATATATATATAGGGGAGGGTTCTAATGAAAACCTAGTTATATTTGAAAACTAAAAAAACCACTTTTTAAACCCTTGATTTTTTTGATCTATGGTTAGGATTGATTAGTGGCATAATTGTAATTAAATAATATTTAAAGAATTTAATTAAAAGCTCTAAAGGGTATATTAGGGATGCTATAATTGGTTTGACTTTAAAAAAAGCTAGATAATTAATAATCTCCTAAAAATTTGCACTCTCTCATATCTCTCCTCCATTTATAATTGTTTCCACTATTATTTTTTGTACAATTAATAAATTAGGTGGAAAAAAATAGAAAATAAAAATAATAAATAAAAGACCTAATAATCATTCACCTGTATGCAAAGTTTTCAAATACGTTTACATTTATTGAGCATGCATGCTTACGTATATGTAAAAATAGATCGAAATATGGAAAGTGATATTAAAACTAATGAGATACATATATGCAACAACAAACGCTACAAAAAAATTGAATAAAATCATTAGTTGTTTACATTATGTATTTGTACCTCTAGTATGTTCTTCATGTCCTCCTCCTCTCTCTCTCTCTTTCTCTACTCTCATCCAAGAAGTAAAAATATGGTATGTAAATTTTAATCTCTTCAATTTGCTTACATATATCTTGGACCTCTTCAAATCAAAAGAAAACCTTTACGTAACTGTAATTTATATACACGTAACCCAAGTTCAAATGGTATCTTATCACTGTATTACGTATACGTAACTCACTAATCAAAACTATATGAAATACATGTATAAAATAAAAGAACACATGATTCCTTTACTATAAGCATGATATGAAACTATGCTATAGTTGTTTAAATACAATTTAAATGCCACTAAATAAAGCATAAATTATATTAATAAACAATTATACTTATGTTTGGTAACAATATTGTGTATATGTAACAACAATGTTACGTATATGTAACAACAGCACTGATACGTATAAGTAACAATATTGTTCGTCCTCTTCATGGTGATATTCGCCAAATGAGTTGATAATTGCTTAACTCATCATCATCTTTAATGCATCACCTTTTTGAACCCATCATGGCCATCACTTCGAGTTTTTCAACTCATATATGTAAGAGTAGTGTTACGTATATGTAATAGTGCACGTGTAATTAAAACAGGATGTGTTACGTATATGTAACAATATACGTGTAACTAAAACATGACGTGTTACGTACATGTAACCATCTTGAAATTAGGTTACATTTGATGCAATACAAACGGAATATCACCACACATAAGAAGAAATTATATATACAAAAAATGTTACATGTGTATAAGAGCAGCGTTGCGTATATGTAACTACAGTGTTAGTGCTACATATATCTAACAACAATGTTCGTTTTGTTTAATTATCCACGTTCTTCGTGTTCAAAACCATAAGCTTTGTTTATTATTCAACCTATCATCATCTTTGACCATTTTCAAATTCATCGTTGATTTCCTTTTGAGTTCATATATCATTCTCTGTTTCAAATCACTACAAAGAGATAAACAAATGGTTGTGAAGATAAAAAAATCAATTTAACACCCTTGCAAATCACTTATAATGGTTCATCGTCAATTTTCTTTGATGAAAAATTTGAAACTAATTATATCCCTATTATATTTCTTTTCCATTAAATCCAACAAATCAAAGCATTCAATAAATCCACCATCCCACGTAAATGATTAATCATTCTTTAAAAATCTATGACAAAAAAAACTATGCCATTTAATCAAAAGTAGATGAAATACCTTTAATTACACGATAATCGTAACTTGAATGAGTTGATGTATTGCAGAAATATCATGAATTAGATTGCAAACATTGAAATGCACTAAATAATATATGTATCATCAATTTCAATTCAAAGTCGTATGGATAATTGTTTTTGAATATATTGCAATCTTGAAATTTTCTATAACAAACGTTGATGAGTTTAAGAAGAATAAATTATTACCAATCCATGATAAAAAGGAGATAATTATGGGATTTGGTTAAAATCATATAAATACCATAATTAGTTTATATATAAAATTACTAAAACACCCTTTAAATTAAGAAAATAATAAAGAATAATAAAATTATGTGATTGGTGGAGATTGGTTTTTTTGGTTTTCTATTAAAAGAGTAGTTTTCATTTGATCTCTCCTATATATATATATATATATATATATATATATATATATATATATATATATATATATATATATATATATATGTGTGTGTGTGTGTGTGTGTGTGTGTGTGTGTGTGTGTGTGTGTGTGTGTGTGTGTGAATCCAAGGATCGTGATTCAGGAATTATCAGTATTAAAATAAATCAATTTAATGATTGCGGAATTATCACTAATTGACGTTTAATTGTTTGTAATGATTAATGATGAACACAACCACGGAAACACAATAAATGCGAAATCAATAATAATTCAAATGTATTTCATTAACTATAATGTAATGATTACAAAAGAATAATAATGAATGACTATGAACAATCAATTCTGTGATCGAATAATGTTTGATGTTGATGTGACGGCAGCTAGGGTTGCACATTGATGTAACTCGACAGCCGTAATATTGATTGATTGTGTTCCCCGAGATGTGAAACCTAGGACTCATATTTATAGATGATTTGAGTCGGTTAAGGAAACACCGGATCTCTCGGGATTTGTTATTGATTGAGTTGACTTGTTTGACTTCTTGGAATTTCCAATAGCACAAGTATAATGATTTTCCGCAGAAACTTTGTCGTCCGCAGAACATTTGTTCTTCCGTAGATGATTTGCTCTTCCGTAGGAGTGTTGTTCTTCCGTAGGAAATTCTTCTTCCGTAGGAGTCTTCACTTCATGGTCCTTGATCATCCGCAGGAACATTCACTTGGTCATTTGGTCTTGTAAGAACATATCTACAGATTAACAAAATTGTTCATCCGTAGATGTTTCCTACACTTGGTCAATTCCATGAATCCATCCAAGTATATTGTTTTTCCCTGTCAAGTCACAAATCAACACACATATATATGGGGTTATCCTATAGATTCAAAGCACATATATATATATATTTTGACTGTTACAAGTATTAATTACAAGACTTGATTTTCAAGTACTAAGCCTATACAAAATTGATCTAGCCCTATACAATCTAGACCTAACAATACTCCCCTTTAGGCTTAGCTTCTTGTAATCAGTCTTTTAACACTGCAAGCTCCTTGACTCTTGCTATCATTTTATTGTAGAAGTAAGATACAGCAGTTTTCTGATCATCATATTTGTACTTTATCTGCATCCTGCTGATCTTCTTCAGTGTGTCATAACTGAGTCCCAAAACATCTTCTTCTGTAGTGAGTGTTTCCACTACACTATCATTATGCACTATTTCTAATTCATCTTCTTCAGATATTCTGAGCTCAGACACTTCAGCTATGATTGTTCCTTTTAGTAGCCCAGCCTCATGCTTCTTCTCTTGTGTGCCTTTGCATGCAGTTTATCTATCACTTGAATCATATGCACATACAAGCAGAGATCATTCTGGGCTTTTTCATCTGTTAGCTTTGGGAAGAATTTATCATGAAGATATGAAGTGTAGCTGGGATGCAGCATCTTTAGCTCCATTGGATCAAAGATTCTTATTTTGTCTCCCTTCTTCCCATCAACATTTCTCAGCAACACCATCTCTTTATTCTTTTCAACGTATCCCCATTCTGAGATAGGACAAGTGAATTGATTTCCAGTGATGCTTTTGATGGTGTATGAGCTTCTGGTACATCCCACTCTTTTTAGCAGATCATCATCTACAAGGGATGAGACTTCAGCTGTTTTTCTTTTCTGATTTTGTATCATTCTTTTGTGCTCCTTATCATTTCTCTTTGCTTGCATGAGCACATCATCAGTAAAACTTGTCTTCATACCATTTACAGCTACTGAGAAGTCTCTCCCCCTGAGATGGATTGGGTAGTTGAACATTGGGATGCTCTGTAGATCCCTCATATCTTGCTCCGGAAGGCTGAGCATGTCTTCCACATCATGGAAGTATTGAATCCTTCCAGATGTCCTCTTGATTATTGCACAATCCCAGTCTGGATCATATTTCCAGGCCATAATCCTATTGTCTTCCACAGAACTAGGAGTTGTGATATGATCATACAGCTGTACGAGAGTTGATTTCTTCTCGGTAATCTCTCGAACAGTTGTTCCCAGAGGCCATACTTTTCCAGGGATCACTGCCCTTGGCTCTCTGATCAGTGTTTCTTTTTCCTTGTGCTGATCTTTTGGTTCAACTGTTATTGGATCAGCAGCAAGTTTACTTGGTTGTTCTTTTGGATGTGGAGCAGTGGTTCTCAACTTCACACCAGTTTCTAATTCCACCTTCATTACATGCTCCATCATCCTCCGTAGTTCTCCAGTGGTTCTGCCTTTGAGCTCATGCGGTTTGTAGTTGTGACCCTGTAACCAGCAAGTCATATTGTACTTGGAAAGTTTGGCTGTGTCACAGTGGCCCAGATCCTTCCTTATCTTCTCCAATGATTGAAAGGTAGTAAAGGCTTCATAATCACAGTTTGGGATTATGAACCTTGCAAACTCAAACTCTTTCAAAGCATTCTTCATTTCAGTAGTATTCATCCTCTCAACCATGTCATATGGAAAACCATGGTTGATGAGGGTCATGAACATACTAGAATCAGGTCTCTCTTCCATGATGTCAGCTGTTGTTAGAAGGTCATCGGCCTTTCCACCCTTTTCTCCAGTCGAGGACTCAATTCTTGTCAGTTCCTCCCACTCTTTCTCACTGTCATCATCATCCGTGGATGGTACCTTCACAGTAGACACATCTACTGAAGGTGTAGGTGCAGGGGATGGAAGTTTTGGTTTCTTTGGAGAGCTTTCATCTTCATGTTTCTTTTGAGTTGCTCCCATGTATTTTCTTTTCCGGGTGTATGAAATCATTTTCTTATCAGCTTCACCCGACTGTTTTTGTTGATCAGTACTTGGGGCTTCTTTTGTTTGTAGATCGGATATCTTCTTTTTCAGCTCTTCTATTTCTGCATCTTTCTTTTTGATCAGTTCAGCTTTCTCAATTTGCTCGGTCTTCAAAGAAGCCTCCAACTCTTGTTCTCTATTCAACAATGCATCAATGACTTCATTGTTGCTTAGAGCATCTTCTCTCAGCCTTTTTAGTCTAGCATTTTTCTCCATCAGCTCTTCATCCTTTTCTTTGATTACTCCTTTCAGCTCTTGAATTCTTGCTTTTCGCTTATTTGATTTGAGTACTAACTTGTTGTACTCAGCAACCAAATAGCTTTTGCTGACAGGAATGTCTTTGTCACTTAAATCATCTTCATGGTATGCAATGACATCCTCAGCAGATCCTTGTACTTCCCCATGCTCATCAGCAATTTGTTCATCTTTCAAAGTAGATATGGGCTCAGTATGTACTGATGAAGCATGTTCTTCTGTGTGTGTGGGTGAGATAGGAACAGTGCTGGCTTGAGATACTATCTCTGTGTCTCCTGAGTGTACAGAGTGTACGGACTCAGTTATCTCAAAAGGTTCAGTTCCAGCACTTTCCGGGGATGAATGTTTGGTGATTCTGGTGGTGGTTGTACAGGGGATTGAGCTTGAAGTGGAGAGAAAGGTTGAGTGTGATGTGATGAAGGCTGAGAAGCTGATGATGATTGTTGTTTGGCTGGAGATGTTGGCTCAGTGCTTTTGGTGGATTATGAGGATATTAGTAGGGGTGATTGATGTTGATGAATTGGGGAGGTTGGTTCGGTGTTCAAGCTTGTTGGTGATTGAGATTGTTGAGGGGTGTTTGGCTAGGTGTTTGATGTTGGAGAGGTGGAGTTTGGGTTGGTGATTGTGATTGTGATTGGTGTGATGGTGTTTGGAGAGGAGAGTGAGATGCTTGTGCAGAATCAGCAGATGATTCTGCTTCATCAGCCCAAACCATCTCTTGAGGAAGGTCTGCTTGGGGATCTAAGACATGTGCGAACATTGGCATATCTTCACCCTAATACTTTCCACTCAGCTTGTTTAGCACTGATTTGCTCAAGTGTGCTTGAACAAACACATTGCCAACTCTGTCCACCCTTGGTAATTCTGAGTTGATCACCAGTTGCAGGAATCTCGGGAACATGTACATCTTGTCATTCTTCTCCAGTTTGACTTGTTCACTCAGACAATTGAAGATGTATTTGGCGTAATTATAGATTCTCCCCTCAAATATCCTGATGATTCCAGATGATATGTGCCTGGAGAATCTGTCCAGTCCTGACTTCCTGTTTGACATGCATTTCAGGTAGGTATGGCACAAGAATCTGTACGGTTTGCACAGCCTACCCTTTTTGATTTCCCCTTTCTCGTAGTCACCATCATACCCCATCAGATTGAAAATTTTCTCAATGTATTCATTCTCGAATACATCGGGGTGACCTATCTCTCTATCACCCAGTTCCAAGCATCTTCGTATGATGTTTTCAGTGATTCGTAGACGCTTGTTCCGAATCTCAGCCACAATCACTTCTTCATCATCTTGTTATTCAACTCGTGCTGAGTTCCAGAAATCGATTATATGTGCCTGATGGATCACAGGCTCAGCCGTCAAGGCGTAGAAGAGCCTTGATCGTCGGAGATATCTTATGATATCTCGACATCCTTCCGCCGCCGGATCATCAGCGTTTAAGAACGCGCACACATTATGTTCTTTGGCGAATCTATTATCCATCTGCAAAGAAAATCAAGTTAGCAAACATGCAGTTGAATCGTTTGAATGTCAATAACCGATTAAACAGTTTCGTGCTGATGTTTAAGACATGATTTACCTTTGCAATAACAGTAATTTATTACAGGATAATGTTGATGATGTGTTCTTGGAAACGGATATTTTGAAATTTGAAAAAGAGGGAAGATGGGCGATTTTCTAGGTTAAAAAGTGAAAAAGTGCTCTGTAAAAATATCAGAAACCTTATTTATAGGGGAACATATTAATTTCTTTTATTAATTATGTTCTTTTATTAATTATGTTGGGCCCACTCCCATTCATTCCTATCCGCATACCAAGTGTTTAGAATGCATTACTTCTTCCGCAGAGCATCTGCGGAACCTTGACATCTGCGGATGTCAACATCTGCGGAACCTTGACATCTGCGGATGTCAACATCTGCGGAACCTTGACATCTGCGGATGTCTTAACATCTGCGGATGTGAAAGTTCAAACAATGCATTTGTTTTGCTGCTGAATCAGAAATCACATAATACTTCTACGGATGAGAGGTATTACTGAAACTTCTGCGGAACATAAAAAGTTTAAAACTTTAAATGTATGATATCTACTGAGTAGAATCAAATGTTGATGTTGGACATTGTTGACTTTATTTGCATGGCAATTAAGTACAGGGAAGCAAGTTTCCTGTATCCTGCATTCAAGTTAGTGCTCAAGTTCCAATTCCTTCAAAGTAATTCAAATCAATTATCAGCTTTTATTGTTTTTCATGCATGAACTACTCCCCCTAAATTTGTGATTAATGTGAGACTGTTACATTTATCATAAATTTAAGTTGTAAACAGGCATGACAGGCATATGACAGTCTAAGTGAGAGAAATTCAGTTGAGATAACAATTAAATATCTGACTTAAACAGTTACATGCATGCATATATATATAGTGGGATCATACTATAACTTGGTTCCTGCTGATGTTGATTAGTTGATTCAATGCATACCTGATTGCAAGTATATAGATCCACTTAAATTCAAACAATTCACATGGTGCACCATCAAAACGGCTATTAGACCTCAATAGATCCACCAACTGCTGCTGATGTCGATGCTGCAATTGTAACTGTTGTTGATGCTGGTGCTCCAAATTTCTTAACATGTCCTGTTCTATAGCATCATGTAATTGCTGGTTATGCTGACCTGAAGGTCCAGCACCATCAAAACAACCATTGAAACTTGGCCCCATCGATTGTTGCATCTGTGGTGGTGGTTGTTGATTGCGCTCCAAATTCTTTAACATGTCCTGCTCTCTAGCACCTTCAACCAACTTCTGTCTCCAAGACTCATGTAATTACTGGTTACGCTGAGCATCTCGAGAAGTCCCTGCTTGCTGAACACCCGACATCTGCCCCAAGTTAGAAGCTATAACCGGAACCACTGACTGCTGTTGGTTCTGTGATTGTGGCATCAACCTTTGGTTCTGATACCACCTGTGAATCCAAGGATCGTGATTCAGGAATTATCAGTATTAAAATAAATCAATTAAACAATTTTAATACTGATAGATCAATTGATCTAAATCAATGAGCACCAACGCTCTGATACCACCTGTGAATCCAAGGATCGTGATTCAGGAATTATAAGTATTAAAATAAATCAATTTAATGATCGCGGAATTATCACTAATTGACAATTAATTGTTTGTAATGATTAATGATGAACACAACCACAGAAACACAATAAATGCGAAATCAATAATAATTCAAATGTATTTCATTAACTATAATGTAATGATTACAAAAGAATAATAATGAATGACTATGAACAATCAATTCTGTGAATCGAATAATGTTTGATGTTGATGTGACGGCAGCTAGGGTTGCACAATGATGTAACTCGACAGCCGTAATATTGATTGATTGTGTTCCCCGAGATGTGAAACCTAGGACTCATATTTATAGATGATTTGAGTCGGTTAAGGAAACACCGGATCTCTCGGGATTTGTTATTGATTGAGTTGACTTGTTTGACTTCTTGGAATTTCCAATAGCACAAGTATAATGATCTTCCGCAGAAACTTTGTCGTCCGCAGAACATTTGTTCTTCCGTAGATGATTTGCTCTTCCGTAGGAGTGTTGTTCTTCCGTAGGAAATTCTTCTTCCGTAGGAGTCTTCACTTCATGGTCCTTGATCATCCGCAGGAACATTCACTTGGTCATTTGGTCTTGTAAGAAACATATCTACAGATTAACAAAATTGTTCATCCGTAGATGTTTCCTACACTTGGTCAATTCCATGAATCCATCCAAGTATATTGTTTTTCCCTGTCAAGTCACAAATCAACACACATATATATGGGGTTATCCTATAGATTCAAAGCACATATATATATATATATATTTGACTGTTACAAGTATTAATTA
Organism: Flaveria linearis; assembly: GCA_024085815.1. Taxonomy (NCBI): domain Eukaryota; kingdom Viridiplantae; phylum Streptophyta; class Magnoliopsida; order Asterales; family Asteraceae; genus Flaveria; species Flaveria linearis. The sequence continues at coordinate 41,124,598 of CM044017.1, read as the reverse complement.
CAAGACTTGATTTTCAAGTACTAAGCCTATACAAAATTGATCAAGCCCTATACAATCTAGATCTAACAATATATATATATATATATATATATATATATATATATATATATATATATATATATATATATGTATATAGGGATCCATTCAAATGAAAACCATAAATTTGTAAAAAACTAAAAGAACCAATCCACACCATAAATCATTTAGATCAATGGTTGTAAATGAAAGGGTAAAAATATAAAATACCATTTATAAAACTACACGTATGAAACAATTAAAAGGGCAAAATCGGAAATCGTTTCAAAACCCATAACTGCAACTGAGATTTTTTAGGACACGTCTACTTTCAATTTTACAGAACTTTCTCAAGCATCATAATTATCAAAACAAAATCATTTTTTTTCATTCATTCAACAAAGACGAAAGTGTATATTATATACTATTTTCTTAAGTATAATGGAAATCCTAATAGATATATTATACATGCATTTTCACATGTACTGCAAATGTAAATATCACCATATATATCATTGCAAAGTTCAATATTTAAAAAGCCAAAAAAATAAAAAAAAATCAAACGCTGAAAAAATTCACTCCAAGAAATAAAGCATTGTATTAGCTCTAAGTTCAATCATACATAAGTTGCATAAGTGCATTACTTGTTGAGTTGCTTTTTGTGCTTTAATGCATATATTCTATATGTACAATAATGCATGTCAAAGTTTTACATATATGTGTATTCTTCCTAAAATATAAATGTTATTAGATTCAATACTCAACTAATTAATAAACATATAAATACTATTTTGCTTAGACGTCATTACAGATAACAAAATTATATAACATGGTTTATTTATGATATTTTACATATATTCTTACATAGAGAATTTGTAAAATTATGTAATGAATGTGAAGTTTGCCAATGAAATAAGTAATAATTAAGATAAAAGATGTATTTGTGCACTGGACATTATGGTTGATTATTAAGATAATAGATGTATTTGTGCATTGGACATTATGGTTCATTATTAAGATAATAGATGTATTTGTGCATTAATGCATATACACATTCTAGAGCTTTTTTATATCAAAACTACAAAACATACAAAATAATCACCTTGGTCATCCTTATTCCATACATCCTAAGAAGAGTCTTCGTAAATATTATTTTCAAGCACTTCTTTAAACCTACAATTACAATGATGATGTGGTCTAGTTTTTTTTCATTGGACACTTACCCTTCTTAACTTCTTTTCTGTAATCCAACATCACTAAATCAGTAGGTGACTTATTATATTTGCATCTGCCTCATGACCTTGATTGTCCACTTCATCCATCAAATTGGATGTATTATCTATGCACAATTTGGGTTGTAACATCTTCGGTTGATCCGATAAAAGCTCCATATTGTTTAGAACATATTGATTTGGATGAAAAACATCACTTCGCTACAACAGGCTGTAAACTTCGTATCCTCTTCTCTAGCTTCATGAAAATCCGACATCACAAATGAAAATATAAAATTGAAACCGAAATCAAAATATATTCAATCTATTGAAAGATTTCATATATTTGATTTTCAATTCAATTGTTGAACTATTTTCAAAGATATCATATTATATGTACCAATTGGACATAAACAACTGAGTTCTTTAAACCCTTGATGAAATCGCAGATAACAAGATGTAATGGTCGGATGTTGTAATTAATGATAGAAAGATCTTACCAATAATTTGTTTAGAAATTTATAAGTCTTGATGAATTTTTTGATACATTTGATTTTTAATATTTGTCCGAAAAGAAAAATAGATATTAAAAAACTGTTGTTCAAATAAATAAAAATTAATCAATTCATTTTTTATAAAAAAAACTAACATTTCAAATACCATAAAACAAATTAAATATTAAAATATCAAATATGAAATGTGCTAAATCAACCAAAGCAAAAAAGCATATATATAAATAACAAATAGGTTGTAAAGATTATATAATAAAATAATTAAAGATAATCTGAAACAAAAATGCAAGTAATAAAAGTGAACGTGCAAAGCGGTTATTTGCAAAGTTTTAGATAGAAAGTACCATAATGCCCTTTGCATTTTTTAAATAATTAGAGAAATAATAAAAAATAATGAATGGTTAAAAATGGTTCTTAGAGTTCTTTACATTTTTTTGGTTCTTATTTGAATGTGTCCCTATATATATATATATATATATATATATATATATATATATATATATATATATATATATATATATATATATATATATATATATATATATATATATATAGGGAAAGGATCAAATGTTAACCCTCTATTATTACGATAACCGTGTTAAATTTGGAAGATCAATCAGTATCATTATTTTTTTGTTGGAATAGTATCGTTATACATATACAATGTTATGTTCTTTTATGTATATGTGTAAATTCACAAGCGTAAGTGAATTTGCACTAGTGTAAACTTACACTAGTGTAAACTTTTTACTAGTGTAAACTTTTTTACGCTTATGAATTTGCACATATGCATTAAAGAATATATTTTTGTAGATGTGTAATGATGTTATTACAACAAAAAAAATGATTTTGATTGATATTCAAAAGTTAACACGGTTATTGCAATAATAGAGGGTTAACGATTGAACTTTACCCCATATATATACATATATATATACATATATATATATACATATATATATATACATATATATATATATATATATAGGGTTAGATTCTTTTCAAAACTTACTTTTAAACGAGAACTCACAGGACTAATATTAACCATTGATTGTTTTTATCAATGGTTGTGATTAAACAATATTAAAATGTAAACTAGTAGATCATTTAATGAGTTTAAGTAGATAAAAGGGTATCATAGTAATTTAGTATCTTCTTTCTCTCTCCAATTAGTTGACTATAACTAATTATCTTTTATACTTCATCTCTCACATCTACAACAATTATATATGTATATTAATTCATAATACAAACACTTAAAAATAAATTATTCACAATATTTTTCCATGATATAAACAAAATTAACTCTAAAGTTTTTATTATAAAAAAGTAACTTAAATTAACAACAAATGCCATAGGTTTTTACGTAAATATTATTTTGAAAGGCTTTTACATAAACATGTATGAATAATATTTACATATATAATTAACTGTTAAAATTACACATATATACCCATTTGACATTATATATTCATAAATTGGCTAACTTCACGTACATATAACCTATTTACATATGTAACATATTTACATATATGTATATGTAAATATGACACCTGCATGTATGTAAATATGTTAGTTAAATGTAAATAAATGTTATGTTGTATTTAGGAGTAAAATTTGATATTTCAAAAAATCATATCATAAAATCTAGCATCATTATAAATCTTTTTCATAAATGTCAATCTTTGTACTGACCCCCCAATCTCTATTTATAACTAATTTTAATTTAGATATATGTAACTTTTCAAACTCATTTATTTACATACTAGTTTTAGAAAACCCGTGTATTACACGGGTTGAATAAATAAAATATTAATATAATAAAAATTATGAAAATAAAATGATATTTAAAATATGATATGACTGAAATTACGTATAAGTAAGTACTATAAGTAATAAAACAGTGATATCAACATTTTATAACTTTGTTTTTAATTTTTTTAAAAAATAATATTTTGTTGTAAAACAAACCGTATAAAAATATCATTTTTTAAAATATTTTATTATCATAACTCCTAAATTAAATTATTTGGTTTTTAATTAATTTACTTTTTAAAAATAGTAATTTTATAATATATCATATTTTTAACAAAGTTTGATATTTTAGAAAAAAATATTACTTATAAAAATTTATTTATTTTGAAATAACATTAATAACAAATATTTTTCTTAATTTTTAAAAAAAAATATTTTAATCTAAACAAATGTTAAATAATATTATTAGTAATTAAGGTAATTATTTAATACGAGAGAGAGACGAGAAAATTTTGGTGAGTAGAAATGTGGTGATGACACGTGTCATATCAATTTATTCTTTTATTATAATAGATATATAGACAAATGTTTACAAATGTGTAAAAGTTTTATTAATACATGTAACTCTTCAAATTAATCATTTATTTACATATGTGTAAATGTCGATAAATGTATAATATACTTTTTACAAACATTCAAAATTCAAAAAGTAAAATAAAAACTTAAGGTCTATTTACAATACAAAACAATAACACATTCCCTCTAATAAAATGTATTAATAACAATCTCAACTGTATGTTCATAGAGAAAAAAGATATAAATATAAAATACATTCTCAAAAAACACAAATATTAGCATAGAATAGACATAATACACATTTACATATTTACTGGGTTTTTTCTTTATGGATGATTCTTTTAGTATTTCTAAAATAATATGAACACCTTAAATAGATAAAAAGACCGAAAAAAACACAAACATTGTATTAAAATGTAAAAATAAATATTAGGGAATAAACAAATTAATTTAAAGATAGCAACCATGCCACCTAATCTAATTAACTATTTACATATCTGTCAATTACCTAATACATATGTATAAAAATCATAATTTTCTTATAATAATTTGCAAAAAAAAAATAAAAATAAAGATATGCAATTTTCTTTGACAATAAATATTTAAGATAATTAGTTTTTTTACTAATAATTACTTTTTAATTTTACAGGAAAAAAACATAATTTTAAAAAAAAGGCTTATATTATTTGCAAATGGAAACTATTGAGATTTCTTCGTGATAATTATTCTATAATGCAACTTACAATTTCTTTGCTTTAAAGTTTGAACCACCATCGTCATCTTCTTTAAAAGTGTAATAATTTTGTTGTTAATAAATAAGATACTCGCATGCAAATAGAAAAAAAATCAAGATAGAGAGAAACACGAGCTTTAATTAGAAAAGTAACTACCAAAAATAAAACTTTAATTTAGTGAATCAAAAGGAGATAAATTTACCCTTTATTATAAAATAAATATAAAATAAAACTTATATATATATATATATATATATTCACTATATTAATATACATATTGGAGGAGTAAGGTTCTGTTTGATTGGTCTGACCACACGTCTGACCACTGACTGGCTGACTCGGTCAGCCAGTCAGTGCGTTTGTTGCAGCTGACCGGGACATCTGACCCGGAAAATTTGTCTGACCCAGTCCTCAATTTTAACACATCTGACCGGGACTCTCCCCACCCCACCCGATCTGCGTCCCTTCCTCCCCTGCGCTCTCGATCGCGCTCATCCCCTCCCCCGCGCTCTCGGTCGGCTTCATCCCCTCCCCCCGCGCTCTCGATCGACCAACCTTCTTCAACGTCGTCTCATCCGTTGACTCCGGCGGTGGTGCGACGGTGCTTGTGGTGGTCTCCGCCGCCATCATCGGAGCAAAAAGTTGAGATTCTTGTTATATTTTTGGTGGGTGTTGGTGGTGATTGGTGGACAGATTGAAGCTTTAGGTTCCGATGGCATTTTGGGGAGGTGGGTACGACGAAGATGGGGGAGTTGACGGTGGTCAATGGTGGCAGAGTGGTGGCTCAGGCGAGGTGTGGTGGTGGAATTGGGGGTAGTGAGAGTTGGTGTGTGGGAAACAATCGACGCCTCCCCCCCCTGCCCACCCGCCGCCGCTCCGCCCTTCCCTGCCTCCGTAGCCCGCCCGCACCATGTCCGCGAGCCCTAACCGAGCACCAAGTTCTACATACCTACGGTAATCATCATTCCTTTATGAATATAGATGTATATGTAGATGGGTATGTATATGTGTATGTATATGGGTATGTAGATGTGTATGTAGATTGGTATGTATATTTGTATGTATATGGGTATGTATATGGGTATGCAGATGTGTATATAGTTGGGTATGTATATATGTATGTATATGGGTATGTATATGTGTATGTATATGGGTATGTATATGGGTATGTATATGGGTATGTAGATGTGTATGTATATGGGTATGTATATAGGTATGTATATGGGTATGTATATGGGTATGTAGATATGTATGTATATGAGTATGTATATATATATAGGTATGTATGTATATGGGTATGTATATAGGTATGTATATGTGTATGTATATGGGTATGTAGATGTGTATGTATATGGGTATGTATATGTGTATATATATGGGTATGTATATGTGTATGTATAATGTTATTTTTATCATTCAGCAAAATCAGTCAGATATTAAATCAAACAACCAAGTTTCAGTCAGATGCAGATTCAGTCAGAACCTCTTACTGGGTCAGCTTCTTACTCAGTCAGATCTTACTCAGTCAGCGCAATCAAACAGCCCCTAAGATGATCATTTAACAAAACTCTTAATTTTAAGAGCTGTACAACATATACTACATAAGTTACAACCCAATGAAGCTATTAAAGGATCATAACCAGAAGATAACCCTTTTAAGATAACCTAGATACCATCACCTTCACCCTCTTTTCAAGATTACCATTTACTCCATGACAGCTACCATAGTGGCGGGTTGCATCAAGCTTTTCAAAATTTAAACGATTGGAGCGATGATTTAGAGAGAGAGAGAGAGAGAGCGGCCAAAGCCCATCATTTACTAACTCTGCCGTAACAGCCAACTCGAAGATCCTCATATAGTTGAGGTTCCTCTCTCCTCCTTAGACGCGATGGACTGTATCTCCGAGGTGAGATTCAAAAATACAACCATCACGATGAGTTTTTGACCTTCTAAGCTAAACTGTAACTAATCGTTTAGAATTTTGTTTAACTTCTAGATGTAATCATTCGCTTGAATCCTCTTCGTGGAAAAGGAATGGCTGCATTGTACTCCTATCGTCCTATAGTTCGCCATTGTTTTTGAGGAGAAGAGTGATAGCGAGGGAGACTGAGACGCCTAAGAAGATGTTTCCCTAAAGTTGGGTTTAGGTATTTGATTAATTCTATCCACCCACCATATCTATTGCATAATAGGGTCTGTATATTGAACTATTTCTTTTAATGTGTTCCATTTTATTTCAGCTCATGTTTCCATTGTTGCAACTAAACAAAGCAACATGGAATCTTAGGGTCTGTAAATTTCAATGCTCTTTAGCCTAAGTTGCAATTAGGGGTTTCAGGGTTATGTAGTATTGAATCAAGAAAAATTATGGATTCTTCGTACTTCTGTTAGTAAGTTGTTCTTGGGGGTTTTTAATTCATGTTTGGTTAGTATTATGTTCTTGCTTTATTTATTTCACTGATAGGAAGAGGTTTGTTGTACGTTGCTTTAGAAATTAATCTTTAGTGCTTTTAGCTTCCAATTAGAAATTAATCTTTAGTGCTTTTAGCTTCCAACATTTATTATTATAATCTAATTTGATTGTGATTTTGATGTTTTTCACATGTAAATATGTAACGGTTCTTTCATGTGATAAGAAGAAACACCAAGCAGAGTCTTAAAATCTCCAACTTGTTATGCTGAAAAACTCCAATGAATATGGTAAGTTATGCTTTTAACTTTTGATCATATCATTATTTGTTCTTATTATCATTTTTTTGGCTTTTAATATTTTTCCTTTGTTTGCAAAAATTATGTGTAGTCAAGCGCATGTTCAATGACATCGAAACAACCTTTTGTTCAGTTTATTAATCTGAGATATGAGATCCCTAAAAGTTACCAAAGACTATTATGATACTCTCACACGCACACCTTAAAATAGACTTAGATATGAGGAAAACAATTTTGTGGTGTAAACTTGTATATAATAAACTGATGTCTTGTTTTTTTAGACTTATTTGTTGGGCTTGTTTAGGTGGTTCATACCAGACCAGCTAGACTCGAGATCTTTCTAAAGTGTTGAAATTTGAGTTCACAGCCAATTACAGAAGTGGTTAATATGCAACAACCAATTCATTATAACCTTGCAATTGTAAGTTCACAAGAAATCAATGGGACCTCCATAGTCCCATGGGACCATTGTCATATGATGCCAGTGAAAACAATTTATATGTATTTTTGTATCTGAAAATGAAATGAAGATCTATATATTTAGATAATAACACCTATAAAAATCACGTGACATCGGATGTCTAAGATAGTTTTGTTTAAAAATCCGTCCTGAAGATTTTTATGTCTAAGATGAGCGCTCCTAGAAAGAAAATCAGTCTTAACACGTTCTACAATTAGAAAATGATCAGATGGGTTAAAAGTCATTGTATTTAGGGTAGTCAAACCTTTTACTTTTTTATGTTTCTCATCATCACTGTTTTATATGTTCTGGCCTACTTGGCTCAGTCTATCGCTGTTTCATATTTGTCACACCCTCAATTTCCACAAACGGGGTTTTACCGTTAGGCGTGTGACATACCAGGATCTCGGACACGGTCATATCAAACGACACTATATGAGTTTAAAAATAAACGTTTGACTTAAATTAGAGTAACGTAAATGAAATGAATAACAGTGCGGAAGCGAATAAACGAAATGTAAACAATACTGAAAGTCTGAAATGCTAAGTCAAAATAATGTCTAATGCAAAATAAATGGATCTGATGAATACATGTCCTGAGTGCGTTCCTTAATCGTGCATCATGAGATTAAGCGTTCTTGTTACCTGAGAAAACATGCTAAAGTGTGTCAACATAAAGTTGGTGAGTTCACAGGTTTTATCACAGATAAAATGTTTGTAACTGTTTGAATGTTTGTAACTGTTCGAATGTTTGTAACTCTTCGAATGGTATAGTAATTAAAGCATATCGATAGGTAGCTAGCCTATAAACAAGTTACTTAGCGTTTCGAACCGAAGCTGACTGTTTGCATGTCCTATATGTTTGTTGTTTCCCCATCACGTCTCACCAGACAGTGACAAATGTTAGGTCAATAATGCACCCGTTTGACCTCCAATCAAGCTAGCGCGACTAGCCCGGGCGGGGTTTGTCAGACCCAGTAGTAATACTCAGAATTACCTCGCTAATCCCATTACTAACGGTTCGAGAGTGTCAGGACTGTTTGTATGTTTGCACTAACGTAACAGGCGATATCAATAATACTAAAAACCATTTATAAAATATGTTTGCATGTTTTCTCCCCCAAAAAGGAAGAAAGTAAAATAGGGGCCGTGAAGACTCACCTTGAATGCACAGCAAGAAAATAATATTCGGGAAACGGGTAGAGTTTCGGTTAACCTGAATTTTCATTAATCATAGATATAAGTAAGGTTAGTTATTATTTACGAGTGTAAGATGTCGTACGGTTTCGCGATGTCGTACGGTTTCGCGATCCCGGTTCGGTTCGATGTCGGTTGTCAATGATTTTCATTCATACGTAAGCACACTAGAATGCATTAACACCACAAAACATACACATTTGCAAGACACACGTATTTTTATGAAAATATATATTACCAGGCTTTGTGTAAGTAATAGGTGCTACGTCACATAATATATATTTATTAGTTTCCTAAATATAGTTTTCCAAATCTAACCGTCTTATATATATATATTTAAGTACTCTATATACATGGAATTAGTTATAAGGCGTTTTCTAACTGAACCCGTACGTTTTATGCGTCTAACTAATGTCCCATGCGTCTAAGAAGACATGCTCCTGTACACGCCATGTACATAACCACACATATGCCATAAACCCCATGCGTCCACACGCGTCCCCCATGCGCCCACAAACACAATAATTCACGGCTGCGAAAACTAACACCTTCACACGCATATGCGCATACATATACATACATAAGAATATACATGCATACACATTAGCAATAGATATATAACTATGTACATGTCTATATCTATATATATATATATATATATATATATATATATATATATATATATATATATATATATATATCTTATGGCTCACACATATACATATGTCCCATGCGCCCCCCAAGGGGTTCCATGCGCCCACCAAGGGGCTTCCACCCAAAACACACGCATATTCATGTACATATGCAGAAGGATCTATACACATTCACAGCAGTGACCATACACACACAAACACATGCATACATGATATACACCCGTATACATACATGCTAGTGCACATCTACTCATGCATAGAATATACATAGATTTAAGTACATATAATGCATCTAAGGAGGAATCATGCACAATTAACAGTAACATACCCATTCAAAACATATAAAATAGCACACAACCCAATTCGATATATACGTACAATCACAAAAGAACACACGCACACTCAGGCGCATATAGGGACATGAACATGTAAAACCGAAGCACACGGATGGAAGAACTTCGGTCCGATTGACCATCCAACCGGGCAGCCACGAGACTCTCGTAACCGCCCCACATTCACACACCCTTTTCCCCTAACCGAACCCATAACCACGAACAAGAACTGAGAACGAAACCGTATCGTACGAACGAGAAACATAACGAAAGAGAACTTACCGTAGCGGGCTGCAACGATCAAGGCTCGCGGTCGCCGGAGACTTGCGTTTCGCAGGGGGGAAGAAGGGCGTCGGGAGGCTGCCTCGTCTACGGTTCGCGACTGCCGGTGTGTACTGCTGCGAGAGAGGTGTGATCGGTTGTGGAAAAGGGATCGTCGAGCGGCTGCCGGTGGTCAACTTTATGGCCAAGCACAAGGCTGCCGTGGGAGAGGAGTTCTGCCGAAATGCGCAGGCTGCTAGGGTTGCGCAAGGGTGGGTTTCAGTTGGAGAATAAACGAGGGGAGGGGGGAGGTTACGAGTTACCACTTTCATATAGAGTTTGTGTAAAAGTTACACATTGGTCCTCCATGATATCTTAATTTACATCTTAAACTAATTAAGTTTTTTAATTGGCAATTACAATAACAACATTATTATATAATAGTAGAATTTGATTAATAATAATTAGAGTAATCATTAATCATAATTTTATTAATAATAACATAACAGAGAAACGTTAGATAACAAAAATGATGGTGACCTGAAAAACTCGGGTTGTCACATTGGTTATCACGCCCTCAATTGACAATCTCAATTACCATTGGTTGAGTTTTCTTACAATAATAGCTATCACACATCGATCAAAGCTGCTCCATTTGAGGCACTGTATGGACGTAAGTGCCGATCACCTATTTGTTGGGCGGAAGTTGGAGAGAGCCAACTTACCGAACCTGAACTTGTGCACGAGACAACTGAGAAGATCGTGCAAATCCGTAACCGCATGGCGTTCTACAATTAGAAAATGATCAGATGGGTTAAAAGTCATTGTATTTAGGGTAGTCAAACCTTTTACTTTTTTATGTTTCTCAATCATCACTGTTTTATATGTTCTGGCCTACTTGGCTCAGTCCATCGCTGTTTCATATTGATAAAATGACTTTTCTGATTTCTTATTGTTTTTCAGGGTGCCCATACTGCGATAGACTATACACGTGTTGCACTAAAGTACATTACTCTGGCATTATCTGGTCATATGAATACTGTAATGGCAAAACACAAGGTTAGTTTATATTTTAAAATTTCAAGTTAGGTAATATTTCTTTCATTTATTTATTTTTAACAACCTACTCCATACAGATGCAAATATGTTTATTTTTCAGGATGTTGAGCAGAACTCAACATCCTTACATTTAGATCCTTACCCATTGATATTAGGAGCCATGCTCTCACCAGAAAACATCATTCTTTTTGGTGATCTAGTCCCGGACCAAATTATTAGTTTCAATCCTAATAATTTGCATGGTTATGCTCGTATTTTTACTCAGCAACATGCAAGAATGAGTTTTATCTCCACTAAAGTGGTATAAGACTACCTTTCTAACTTTAAATAATCACATTGCTTGCTTTATGACCAAGGTTTTGGTCGTTGGTGGAATTTTTCTTGCAGATCACTAATAAGCAAAGAATGCCCTTAACAAATGATTGTGTTAAAAAACCCATTCAGGTGTATAATGTCATATTCCAAAAGCAACTTTATACAAAATTTTCATATCATGGTCACTACTGTTCCTTTATTAATAAAATCTTTTTTAGGTTAGTGAAAATTGATTATTATAAGTTTTAGTGGTGGATTATTATTCTTGTTGTTTTCAGTTTTCTCTATAGGAAGCACATTAATTCCTTTGGAGCAGATGCATTAAGTCTGTGGGTCTGGGTGGGGGATTAAATTGGCAGCCACATGTACACGCTCAAGCCACATGGAATTATTGGATTGAAATTATAAACACATCTTGTTTTGTTTGGTTTTTATATTATATAGTTTGTATATCATATCTGAATTTTAAAAGGGAAGCTTTTCAGGTCAACTAATCTGACCCATTTAATATTTTTAAAAGTAAAACAATATCTCGTAATTTAGTTTTTTTTTACTTTGTATTCCGCATATGATATGAAACAACAAAGACATATTTGCATAAAGGTATGTAATAATATTAGTGAATATCGATGATGGAGATTGAGAAGTCAAGACTTCAAGTGATATTCATTTGCATAGTTCAAATGATTGTTTGTGATTATATATCTTTTAGTCTTTCCTATCTGATGAACTTTCTTTAAATTTATGAGTTTGCAGTTATAAAAATATTTTACAGAGCTTAATATCGTGATGTAAAATGGTGGTAAACATCAGGACGTGAAAAGTTAGTTTGTTGCTTTTGATGGGTCTAAAAGTACAAATAGGTGCATCAATTTATATTATCCACATGAACTTAGCAAGTAGTAATATTTTAACTGCTTTAACTGTATTATTACAAGTTTCTTTATTCATCTTTCTGTACTAAATGTAATCCCATTTGCTTAAACACAATCTTAATCATGTTTAAATTATGAAGTGGTTAGACCTAATGAGTTTGCAATATTCAACATTCCATGCATTCTTTAAATTTGATTTGCATGCGTATTTGTTCGTTAAATACAATATGAGTGCTACTCTATTGAGCAAGTCGTCATTAAACACACACACACATTATGGTTGTCATAGACCACACCGCTTTAATGAATAAGAAAATTAATCGAAGTATAATACAATATGCCACTAGAGAATTAATAAACTAACTATTAGCGAGTAAGCTGTTGTAAATTGTTGTCTTTGCCGCCGCATCGCGCGGGTTTCTTACTAGTATGTATGTGTGTGTGTGTGTGTATAGAGAGAGAGAGGGGGGGGGAGAATACCTAAAAGAATATGAAGCTTTTCAGGTATAATCACGGTGGTTTTCAATTGATTATTTTTTAGCCGCCCTACGATAACCGGTTGCTAAGGGCGGTTTCCGATTGAACGGTCGGACCGTTTACTACGGCTGGACCGTACCTAGAGGAAGCAACAAAGATGGCGACCAGATTAGTAGTGGGGAGCAAGCGGCAGAGCGACGATGAGCGGCAGAGCGACGATGAGCGGCAGAGATTGACGCAAATCACCTTCGTAGCATGCGACCAACGAGGAAGATGGGATAACATCATAACGACTAGGGGGTGTTTGGGATTGAGTTTGAAAAGTCCTTTTTGACTTTTGGAGGGGTAAAAAGACGAAAATGCCCCTCCAGAAGTCACTAGAGGTCAAGATGGAGTAACTTCTACTGACTTCTGGAGGGGTATTTTCGTCTTTTTACCCCTCCAAAAGTCAAAAAAGACTTTTCAAACTAAAAGCCAAACATGCACTAGATAAATGTAAAAAAGAAAGAACAGAAAAGAGAACAGATTTAGCTTTCACTGGAGACGGAGAGAAATATCAGAGAATAATATATTTTTAAAGTAAAATTAAAATTAATAGTTTATAGGAGATTCTTAAAAGATATATGAGAAGTTGTAAAATTGGAAGATGTGCTGACTTTTCATCTTTGAAATCATAACATTTTACTTTTATATATTTACTAATTTTTTATATTCAACTAATTTATTATTTATATTTTTCTAAAAGCCGTTTGTTATTTATGTATAGGTTTTTTTAAGTGTATTTTATTTAATTATTAATTTGTATTATATCAAGACTTGTATTTTAATTTTTAATATTTTTAAATTATAAATTTATTTATGATATATTATCTAGTTCTTAAATATGATCCGATCAATCCTACCAACAAAATCAATAAGACGTTTCGTTTCAATGTCGGTCTAATAGAAGATGAGAAGGAAGATAATTACTCTATTACAAAAGAATCTCTCACACACAGCAACACGCGAGGTTCAAATTCTAGTTTTTATAAAATAAATAAAACAAAACATATCCAAATGCATTTAAGTATTTAACCCACTATATCCCAAGTGTTGTCCACACTATAAAAGATAGTGGTTTAGTTTTTATGTTGTAGATTAAAATGTGTTTAGAATAACACCTTAGAGCACACATACTAGGGTCCTATACCATTTCTTATCTTTCATATATAAAAAAGCATTAAATCTCATTTCTATATTTAGGATTTAACGAATTTTTCAGAATATACAATTTGATTGTATAGTTTTCGACGAGGCAAGATGCTAATGATCACACTCACGCCGTGTAGTACAAAGGAAAACGACAAAACTTCCGCTGGGTACTAGTGAAAAAAACTTATTATTAAATGGTAATTAAACTTTGGTATAGTGACAATGCTCGTGCCTTCCCTCATTACTGTCTTGGTTCATTTCTCTTCACACAAACTTCTCTTTCACTCTTTTCTAAGTTATATTCTCCTATAGTATGTGTAGTTGTCTTTTTTACCTTTACTTTAAGTGATATCAATAGTCGTTGGATGGACATACAAATCAAAACCAACCATGAAGAGGAGAGATCAACGACAGAGCTAAGACAAGTTGCCCGTCATTTCTCTTTCCTGTGAGGTACTCAAAACCTTTGTTAGGGACCTTTTCTGGGTCATTTTGGTTTCACTATCTTGAAACAGTCAATACGATTGGTTTCTTAAGTTTTCAACCATTAGAGAGAGTAAAATGCCCATAAAAACGTACCTCAAATGTTATATTGCTATCTATTTGTGTTCAACGTATCGACGTCTCTTCTTAACTTGTACACAACAATGAAAACACACATTCAGCAAAAAAAATTGGCGCCATTAGTAGCGACATGAAGACCACTACAAGAATCACAACAAATAAAAACATAGAGAAAGCATATGGAGAGAAACCATAGTCCCAATGTTGAATATGATGTAGTGCTAGCCGCTAGGCGGAACCGCGCCAGATGATGGGTCCCACCCAGGAGGTTTGATGTTGGGCCAATCACCCCGGCATCCCAGTCGTATATAAAGACCCTTCTTACCTTCAAGATTTTAAAAATGTTCTAATTAAACTTCAAGATTCAGCTTAAACATGAGTAGTAATAGGAATCAATACACACCTGGGAGCTTTTTGTCGGACAAGATTAACTGTTTAAGAGCACTCAATGCAGCCTGCGCTACAGCTTTAGAGTAGTCGTTGTCCCAACTGCCACCAAGCTTGACCACCACATCCGCATTGGTGAAACCCTGACCACCACTTGCAATGTTTATCCGTGCCTCCTCTTTTGCTGAGGCTTCATCTAAAACCGAATCAAAGAACATACAGTTTATTTGGGTTCCATAATCTTGCTTGTAAAAGCAGAATCTTGATACTGAAAAGGAAATTATAAGAAATCAAAAGATGACACCTTTAGCTTCAGATTGTGACAGCCAGACTGTAAATCCAGAGTAAAGATGCCGCCATCGGTCACCTCTTGCAGCAGCCCCATGCTGCCCCCCTATGGTGGAAACTACCGAGCGGATATGACTACGGTACCAATTATAAACTCTTTCATATCGTTATACTTCCGTTAAGAGGAAAAAGAAACAAGGGTTTTTCAGTAATAAGTGCATACCTACTAAGGCTTTCCAATATCACACTTTCAGTTTCCGCTACAGCATTTGACCCTTCTGCAATCACCACTAGAATTTATTACTTGTTAATACACGGAAGCATTGGATTGTTTACAAACTTTAAGAAAAAGGTCAACTCGCTGTTGTATCCAGGGAAATCACTCACATGAATCAACTGACTGCTTGGTAAATGTTTCAAGAAGCTCTTTTGTGTCAAGTGGTGTATACCTGAGAAGCATACAAAAGATCTCAAACAAACAATTTTCATACTTAACTACCCAAACAACAAATACTAGCAAACCTCACAGCACATCCAAAGACCCATAAAACATACCCAAGGCCGACCGCCAGCTCCCTAGAAACTCTATAGTTGATTTCAGACGACTCCCCAACTAAATAAACCGACGTTCCTTTCAAAAGTTGTGCAACTCCAACCGTAAGGGACTCCCACGTTTCCATGATGTCAGGCCATTTCACTTCAGGATCTTGCTTCTTCAAATTAACAACCAGTTGATCATCATCTAGCAACCTACACACATATGTACATTGTCATAATCATGCTTCTTAATACAGCAATCAGTCTCTAATAAAAAAATCTAAGAATATTGACAAATCTAACAGCTTGAGGAACAAATTTGCAGAGGATTATGACATACCATATTGTCTCAGCAGGCTTAATCTTCTCATACAAGCTAATTTCCATCGCAGTTCTAAACGATCCATCATTCTTAGTTTTAATTATTAAAGATTTCTCATCAGCATCAACATACACATCTTTAGAGCTCTGAATGCTTTCATCTCCAATAAACAATCTCAATTCCACCTCATCTGAACCATCAGAAAACTGTCAAATTCGATTTTTTTTCAGTAACCTCAGCAAGAATCGTTTAAAACAAAACCCTAATGGCGGAAAAGATAAACAAACATGGGTATTTGCTCAAACATCGAGTTATAAACCCTAAACAGAAATCAAAGCTGTAAATCGTTTATGGGTACTGAATTACCTCGTAATTGGTGGTGTTTGTGGAGACGGTGGAGGAACTGTTGCAGATGAAGGTGTTGGAAGTTGTTTTGGGGTGCAGATTGATTGGAATTGGGAGATTGGAGGATAAAGATTGATGTTTAAAGGGGGTGAAATGGGGTTTTGAAAGATTAATGGTGGATTTAGGGCAAGTGAAACGAGTGGGATTGAGGGATGATGGTGAAGAGATGCAAGAAGGGATAGAGTGGTGGGTGATGATGCCATGATTGTTAATGTGGTTGGAAGATAAGGAGGGAACTTATGAAGCAAATGGTGGTTCAATTTAGTATGAATTTTACCAGTATTATAACAATACTAGTATGATACCTGCACGTTGCAGCAAAAAAACAACTCGGTTTCGTATATTATTTATAAGCATATATAGCAAAGACAATTTTTGTGAAAATTTAAAATCAATGTTAGCTAGTTAGAGACTCATGCTAAATCTACTTACTCATTATCACCATACATATAGCAACAATAAATTATTGCAATATGGTCTTAGTTTCTAAAATTTCTTCTTTATGTAGAGATTTTTTATGTTTATTGACTTGTTTATATATCATGTGTTAAAAAGAATACTGATTTTGACTTTTATCTACTTGATGGTCTCACTTCTGACTTTAATCAAGTGCACAACACCTTGAAGATGACAAAATACAACATTTAGTTTAATATTTGTGTAAACACAAACTTATAATCGTCTACCTTGTATTTCTCATCCTTTCATAAATAAATTCATATCATAAAATCTATTAAAAAGTAAAGAAAAAAAACCATATCATATATCCAAGAAATTACAGAATAGCATTCTGTCTCATCAATCTAAATAAACATTGCTCTTAAACAAAGGATCCAAATAAATCAACATTCATTTTGTCTTATCAATCTAGCAAAACTTTTGAGCTGCCGCAAGGGTACCACTCTCCAAGCATCAATTTGAGAAAGAGGGGTAGAAATGGTAGAAATTATATGACAAAGTTGGGTTTAAGCATAAAACTTTTGAGCTACCGTCTTAAAATTAAAATAAAATTACCAAAGTAGTCATGGTTTATGTATTATAAGGTAGTAAAGATAAGGTAGTAAAGATATAGGATATCTGTGTTATGCAGGTTGAAATAACGAATATCGTATTTGAAAACATAAAATTATGAATATAAGATTATGAGGTACTAAAACATACTTAGATTTGAGAAGATAAAATCGTAATGTACATTGAAGCGGGGATATTGTTTTACAGTAAGTAATCACTTATTATAATTGGGTTTGACTTCATGTATATTTTTATTTTGAAAATATTTGTTTAAAAATATGATGCTTAAAGTATTTTGATTTTAATAGTGATTAGCTAGAAGTTAAGTTTAATTTTTATAAAATTTACTCTAATTAAAGTATTTTTAATGAAACATTTTATTTATTTAAAAAACTTAATTTGATTAACATAATAGTAAATGTACATTTATTAAAGAATTTATTAAAAAAAACTATATCTATATACTATATGAATTTTATTTTGGTGATAACATGTGTCCAAATCATAGGTGGATATACTAAAAAAAATGATATGTGACTTATAGAGATTTTGATTAATTAGTATAAATAGTATAGGTATAGATGAGTTTTGACTAATACTGTTTATTATGTTTTCTAAACTGGTCGTGTTTCATTTAACATGTCGGATTATCATTTAACATGTCGGATTAACGAGTCATCTTGTTTAATGATGTGTGTTTTGATATATAAACTTTAGCAACAAATTTTACACAATTAAGCTTTAAAATTATAAAATGATTTTCACCTTATGACTAACTACACACACAATATGCAAGTGTACCTATCGAATAGTAGTATAGCTTTTGGTAAGAAACAAGTATCGATCCATGGACACGAGAGCTCCTGATACTAAGTCTTTATCATTATCTAGCCGATAAAAGAGGATTTGTGAATATTATCATTAACTAATTTAACTAACAATTAAACTAATTGAAGAAAGTAGATAAAAATGAAGATAACCAATCAGAGGAAGGTATCACTTAGACTTTGAATCCGCTTAGCAAAACAATGACGACATGTATGAACCTATGGTGAGATCATTTTCTACACACGAAACATGGATATAAACTAGACTCTCGTCAAAGTTATCTAATTATATAACTCTTTGGAAAGCTAAGACGATAAACACAAAATATCCACCTAAAGTTATGCCATGAAGAACTAATGATAATATTATGCCAATGTTAAATATGATTTGGACTCCCGTCAAGGATATCAAACCCACAAATCTTTGGAAAGTTAACACGATGAACATGTGGCAACCACCTCAATTCGCGTAATGTAACAATACCTATGTATATCCTTCAACTTATGAATATCCTAACATGAATTTATGAACCGTAAATTTGCGCATTATCTATGGTTTTACATAACAAAGTTAGGAGGTATTCATAACAAACACAATGGTTTCCACAACACATGTATAAGGATGCATACTTGTTCAACTTTACTAGATATTTAACCATTCATTCACTATTTCTAGTCAAATGCCATAAACTACATACTAGGTTATGCAATTCATGAATAAATGTTCCAACACACACGGTTTTCTAACATAATGTGGTTGCAACACCCACAAGATTCAATATTTCATCAAGTTAAATAAGAGCACACCACCATTAAAGGACATTCATAGCTTTGTAATGAGCATTGACATAAACACCACCAAGGTTTCATACAAACTGTCAAAGTATGCTAAGCTTCATCTAATCTAAGTGATTAAGAGTATTTAGCCCATGAGGCTTACAAAAGCCACAACCAAACTCATAGAAATGGAAGAAAACATGTTAGGTCTAGAGATTTTCAAACCAAAGATGAGTGAGGATGGGTTGTGTGAAGTTGAATCTTTCTTTGAAATGCTTGATCTTCAACCTCTCTTGAACTCTTGAGAAACTTCCTTCAAATCTCCTTCAAAGATGAAGAAAAACTAGGGTTTTCTCCTCTAAAATCGTCCTCCCCTCAATGAAGAAGAAGAAGGGGTTAAAAAGGGGGCCTGATGCGTGTCATGGCCATGACCCAGTTTGTCATGGCCATAATGCGCTCAAAAAGGGGGTCTGCAGCTTGTTATGGTCTTGACAGCTCCTGTCATGGCCATGACAGCCTCTAAACTTCCAAACTCTTCATGAATTCTTTGGCTTTTTTCTTTTGAAATCATCAAACCACCATTCGAAGCTACAAAAATCAAATTAATCACAATTAAGTATCGCTAAAGATTAATTTGAAACAAAAATCACTTAAAATGGGAAAAGATATGTATTCTTAACATGTGTAATTTTTCACATATCAAATATCCCCACACTTAAGGTTTGCTTGCCCTCAAGCAAAATGACAAAAGATTTGACAAGATTCCCATTGGCATTAATAATATTTATAGGTAGTTCACTAATAAGCTAAGATTTAAATGCATAAGATTTTTAAGAAATACACATTTAAAAAGGAAACCAACGAGTCAATCAATTTCCAACGTGTGAGAATATCTAAATAGATTTGACAGATTATGAAAGAAATTTATGCCTTAACTTACACTTCTCACAATGATTCGCTCAACACTCGGATGTATGTATGGAAGTAGGTATGTAAATCACTCAAAGCACATAATGAAGCAACATTATCATAAGCTTGATTAGAGATCAAATTCTCCACCACATAACATAAGAAAGTTGCACAAATCAAGAGGTCTTTAAAGGCCGTAACGGGGCTAGGGTTGAAGGTGTGGATTTTGGTGAAAAAGTGGTTAAAATGTTAAAAATCCGGAATCGCTAGATGCTTTCTACGAACAAATACAAAATATAAGAAGAATACACAAACTAAAATAAACTAATATGAACATACGTATAATGAGTTATCATAATGGTTTCTCATTATAACATACAAAATTTGTTCATTTTTAATTGATTTCTCCTAAAACAAACAACGAAAATAATTCACTAATCTTCTTTTTTTTTTCTTTTCTGCTATTTTTTCATATTTTTTTTCTTTTTCTTTTCTCTTTTTTTTTTTGGAATACAACATATACTACGCTAATAGAACAATAACACAATTGTTCTAAACATAATTACAACTATATAATATAAGTTAGACAACTAACAAAATCCGGATTTTAACACAAAAATTAAAAGGAAGAAGGCTATTTGGCTGATTAGGTTATTCACGGTGGTAAAACAAAAAACATGAGGTTTAGGCTCAACAAGGGCAACTAAGGGTGATGATCGGGCATGAGAAGAGAAACGAAAATGGAGTAAACAAGGTGAGTTTTCCTAACGCCTGCAACAACTTAGTTCATGATTTTGAAATGAATCACCTAAGCAAGTTCTAAAATGTTACAACATTCGAGCCACTCCATAATTAACAAAAACGTGAGCATGTGATATATAGTGAATAACCAATGCTCGAAAGGCACAAGAGTTTTTACTCACGGAAACGGGGTGGTAGGAATCGATGCAAACTTTGGCATAAAAATCTTTCAATCAACATGACAATTATTACGATATTTTCAACATTGTTTTTGCATTTTCGTTGGATTCTCTTAGAAATGTGATTTCAAAATTAAGCTTATGCTTAAAAATCTAATGTTTAAGAAAAATGAACACCATAAAAAAAATTAAGCCAAAAAGAGGAATTTGTTGGAAGCAAAAATATATAAGATCGGTGGTTTTGATGAAATCAAACAAAAATTCTTAGCATCCCCACACTTGAACGATACATTGTCCTCAATGTGTCAAGATAAGTAAAACAATACAAGTAGATGCAATTAACATGCAAGTGAGAATGAAAGAGAACAAAAGAACTCCCCTTATCAAAAGATTTCTGGTCGCGCGCGATCAGATTCCAATAATAAAACAAAGCAGCCGCGCAATTCATGTAACCAAGAGTTCAATAGAATTAGTTCTCCATGAGATCATCTCCAGAAGGCTGGGGCGGGAAAGGATATGGCTCCCGTCCGACTGCACGAGCAGCCTGCTGCAACTCCTCAACTATCCACTGAATGGAATCTGACATCTGAGAAACGGATTTGACAAGTATCGCTTGAGTTTGAGCAATTTGATCAATGCGCGTCGCCAAGTCAACATGTGGAGGAGGGGCTGGTGCTTCTTCTCTAATGGTAATCGCGGATGGTTCTTCGCTACGTAGATGAGCAGGCTGCCATGGATTTCCATCTTCATCAATAAACTTCCATCCTTCATCACCAAACTGTGCAGCCAAACTCATGTTTTCCAGCATTGATGTGCTAATAACCGTTGTAGGAAATAAAGGTGTTAATCCTGAAATAACATCATTAGTCATGAAATCAAAAGACAAAGCCAACTGTGTAATTAAAGAACCACCACAGATGTAACTGGCGGGCTTTGTTCCGATGCACGATGAGAAGAATTGTGCCATAGCGTAAGCCAGATTACAAGGCACTTGCTTGATTAAAGAATACAGGAAGAACAAATCCTTACGAGTCACCACACCCGTGCTGTTTTTCCTACCACAGATCGAATGTGAAATCACACGGTGAAAATAACAATGAAGCGGATCTTTCAGCTGTGTACTCATCGATAGCTTTGGGGAATGATTGCCCGTGCCAATTTCACGCTAGAAAGCAGATAAAGTTCCCTGATCAACCTTCTTTAAACTTTGAAGAAATGGCGATCTTTTCAGCTCAGATTTAGTATAAATACCAAGCGCGCCCCCAAGCTGAGCAACAGAAAGCTTGCGTTCCTCACCACCCAATCGGAAGGAAATGGCATTCTTATCATGTAAGTCAGTAACCGGGTGAGCAAACCGATAAGTAGCACAGAATTCTAACACTAGCTCTTTGTACTGAGGCTGACGAATCGAGAAGAAACGTTGCCATGGTTTTGTGAGCATAGCTTCAACACGAGCCTTCTCTCCAAGAGCTTCCAAGGTGGACATGCAAATCGTACGTGATGGCTCAAAGTTCCTTAAGCGAATGGCTTCATATCGCTTAGCCCTCTCGCTGCCTTGCTCAAATTGAAGAAACCGATGAAGATCGTCATTCGCCATCACCTGCAAAAATGAAAATGTGAGATAATGATTTAAACAATATATGTGTGTATATGTAGACGCATATATATATATATACACATACACACACATACATACACATCAACAGTCACACGTCAAAATATCATAAACAAAAGTTGATGAACCGATATCACAAAGGGTCACACAATAACTGCAAAACTCGTGTGACAAAATATACTAACTTACAATCTTCAAAACACAAAAATGAAATTGATAACATGTTTTAAACACTGCCCCATGATTTTATCCAAAACGCAGATGAAATAACAAGTCCAATTAGTCATCCAACAAGTAGAAATGAGCTTGCTATAACGATGGTAACTACACACCAAGAGTGGAACAATATGAATTTGCAATTGTCGTATGAGCTAATTTGATGCATTCAAACAAGAGTCATTAAACACACCTACACCAAATTAAATCAAAACAACACAAGTCTCATCTCAACAATTGCAACAAAAGATATATATCCGTAACCTATTCAACCCCAAAATACATGTGAAATATCATACTATGGTTCAATTTCACCAAGCCAAACCAATTGTCAACAAAACCTATCATGAAAATGCTTTGAATCTAACACAAATCAGCATCATTTTTTCAATCTAACAAAAATAAGGACTAACAAAAGTAAAAGAAACTAAAAGAAATAAAAATAGCTAGTTATATACCTATGTAGAAGAAAGATTAAAGAGAAAAAGAAACGTGATTGAATTCCAAGAAGAGTCGATTGTGCTGAGGTGGTTGCTGGCGAAGGTGGCTGCGGTGGGTGTGATTGGAAGGCTTGGTGGTCGTGGGTGAGGGTGGCGATGGCAGGGAGGTGGTCGCGGTTGGGTGGTGGACGCGGGTGGTGTTTGATGGATGTTGGGCGGTCGGGTGCTCGCAGGATGGTGGGGGCGACGGTGGTTGCCGACAGTTGTGGAGGTGCGGCTTCAAGATGGTGGCTGCGGTAGTTTTGCGATGGGTTTGCGATTGGAGGTGGCTGCGATTGGTTGTTGGTTACGGTCGGAGGTGGCTGTCGCGAGGTGGTGGTTGGTTGAAGGCGACTCCGGCTGGTTTGTGGCTGGTTGAAGACGACTTCGGCTGGGTTGTATGGTTTTGATTTGTGAGGTTGAGAGAAGAAGAAAGTAAGAAGAAATGAGGAAGATGAGATCTGATGAGATTAGGGTTCTTTTATGTTTTAATTTTTTTAATTTTTTTTTACCTAAAAGTTTGACTAAGGATATGACCATGACAAAAATGGTCATAGTCATGATAGTAGCTTTTGAGCTTTTGACAATGCAAAGGTCATGGGCATTACTTTTGTGTCATGGTCATGACAAATACATTTTCAATTTTTTTTAATTAATAAGAAAATTTATCTTATCATCTAATTTTTTTTTCATTAATTCTATTACAATTACCTAATAAATAAATATTTGAAATTTTTTTTGATTTTTTTAAATATAAATATTTAACGGGTTATACCAAAAGATAATGATTTCAAAATTTAGTTATTGGTTTTTCGAATGATTAGCATAATCACTTAAGAAATACTTACCGAGTGACGCCGGTAATTAAATCTCGAGTTTCATCATGCTATAAGAAAAACAACGATTTCCTAAATGAAGAAGAAGAAGGGGTTAAAAAGGGGGCCTGATGCGTGTCATGGCTATGACTCAGTTTGTCATGGCCATAATGCGCTCAAAAAGGGGGATCTGCAGCTTGTTATGGTCTTGACAGCTCCTGTCATGGCCATGACAGCCTCTAAACTTCCAAACTCTTCATGAATTCTTTGGCTTTTTTCTTTTGAAATCATCAAACCACCATTCGAAGCTACAAAAATCAATTAATCACAATTAAGTATCGCTAAAGATTAATTTGAAACAAAAATCATTTAAAATGGGAAAAGATGTATTCTTAACATGTGTAATTTTTCACATATCATTTAACTTGTTTATTTTTTATTAAAGATATATTTAATCTAATAAATTTAACAGATTAGACACCGTTGAAGCAAATTTCTAGCATGGCTATTGTTAATGGCTTCTAACGTAGGAGACTCCTCCGTTTTGGTGTGTCTCAATGGCAATTTATCATCTAGTATTGTCTTTATGAGCCAAGAACAAACTACAATTACATAAAACTCGTTAGAGGGCCCATGAGTTTAAAGCCATGTAAATTACGTTGTCACTCAAATGAGTTTTATATGGATGAGATAAACAAGTACAAAACAATAACGATTATGGTCAAAGTATTATGTATCTTGTCTATAGCGATTACAAGAATATTGATATAAATTAAAATTACAAATAACTAACTAACCTATAAATATGGAAGAGACAATATCTTCCTAAAATATATATAAATACATATACACGCTACCAACCCTATGTAATTAGAGAGGGAGGATGGCAAATGCTCAATTGGAGATAAAAGTCTGTAACAATTCACGTTGTTGGCTTTTGGTGAATATATTAGTGTATTGTATTGATAAGGGGGCGTGAAGAACTCATATGACACCTCCCACAACATCTCTCAAACGAAGTGTATATCTATCTCGACATGTTTGTTTGTTGATGTTAAACTGGATTATCTATTAAATAGACTGCACATACATTATCATAATATACAACAATAGCTTTATAAATTAGGACATGTAACTTTAGTAATAACTTCCGTAACTCGTTTCTCCAATGGCATTAGTGACTTCCCTATATTTAGCCTTGGCGCTAGATACGAAATAGTGGGTTATCTCTTAGAAGACCAGGAAAGGAAATAAGTGTCGGGATGATAGTGGTTTAAACTGATAATTAAACTCTAACTTGATAATATTAAGAATGAGTAACATATGGTATGAATTATTTAATAGATGATAATTATATGCCACATCCAAGTCCTTATACACTCAAGTCATTCAGTATACTAGTTTATCTAAGATCAAATCATTAATATACACATACTATAAGAATATGTCAGAATATGTCATCAAGATAATAATCATGCCAATGCGAAGAATAAGAATATGCCATCAAGATAATAATTATGCCAATGCGAAGAATTAATGCAAGATTCGGTGTAAATTATCAAATTACAATGTGGAGAATTAATACAAGAACCCAACACAACTGTTCATCGAAGATCATGACTTGGTTTAAATCATGAAAGACTTATTTGGAGAATCAACGCAAAACCGACACACGGTAAATTAGTTGCATCAATTAGATTTATTAACTTGAATCCATCTTAATATGTATTCATCTTAACTTATATTAATCTTGATATGAACTCGTCCTAACTTATACCCATTTTGATCTTTTTTTAATCGGTCCATCCTGACCTACGAGTCTACGACTCTCTTGACCCAAGCTCACTCCGTTAAAAAAAACGAACCCAATCCAACCCGTTCATTTTATGGATGTAACATAAGTTCAAACCTTAATCACCAAACCAAACCAAATGCACCCTCTAAAACATGTGCACTCTTGTCTCTTGTAGAAGACAAGAGTTCACATTGCAGGTTCCCGTCTCAACACCCTCATTTTACCTTCAACCCTGCAACAATCAGAAGACGAATTTGCTCTGAAATCAACAAATTGCCCTAATTTTTCAATCCCACTGACATTGAAGATACAACGGATCTTTGATCTCCTTCTATCGTGCATCTTCTACAATCATCCTCACAAGTCTCAAATCTTCATCCCCACATACACACACAAGGTACGATGAAACTCTCATTCTCTCTTTCATCATCAAAACCCCCAAAACCCTCGTTAAAACATTCACAAGACGAATCATCATCGTCCCCGAAGAAAGAATTCGTCACAGAGTTCGATCCGTCAAAACCCTAATTAACCCTAATTCCAAAACCCCTGATGTAATCGCTCCGATCGCCAACGAATGGAGGCCTCAGAAGAAGGTGAAGAGCATCGATCTACCGGATAATCAGAAGACCCCAATCTCGAATTTGAGGTTGTAGATTCTACTGTCGACCCCGTTGATACGAACATATCGTATGGGTTGAATCTTCGTGGTAAGAAGGATTTTGAGGTTGATAAGAACCCTAAAGTTGACAAATTTCAATCGAATTCGAGTGCGATTGATAGATTGATGTTGAATAAGTTGAGGAATGATTTGGTTAGCTTGCCTGAGCATGGAGGGATGGATGAGTTTGAAGATATGCCGGTGGAGAATTTCGCGGCTGCGTTGTTGAAAGGGTATGGGTGGCATGAAGGTAAAGGGGTTGGGAAGAATGCTAAAGAAGATGTTAAGGTGTTTGAGTTCAAGCAAAGGACTGGGAAAGAAGGGTTAGGGTTTGTGAATGATTTGCCCGTGCCACCGAGCAAAGATAGCAATAAAGGAGGTGCAAAAATGAAGAAGGAAGCAGTTAGTAATGGGGAAAGAAAAGAGAGGGTTCATAATGGT
Source organism: Flaveria linearis (assembly GCA_024085815.1). Lineage (NCBI taxonomy): Eukaryota > Viridiplantae > Streptophyta > Magnoliopsida > Asterales > Asteraceae > Flaveria > Flaveria linearis. The sequence continues at coordinate 41,097,296 of CM044017.1, read as the reverse complement.
GATAGGAGTAAAGATTCGTCGAGTAGTCGGAATCATAAGCATGATTCGCGTTATGAGAAGAAAAGTAATAATAAAAGGGAGCGGGAGAGATATGAGGCGAGTGCTGCGCCTGCAGTGCCTTTGAAATCATGGTTAAGTAGTCATATTCGGGTTAGAATTATCAGCAAAGAGCTGAAAGGGGAAGATTGTATTTGCAAAAGGGTGAGGTTGTAGATGTTGTTGGTCCAACTACTTGTGATATTTCTATGGATAATAGTAGGGAGCTTGTACAAGGTGTTGACCAGGAGTTTCTTGAGACTGCACTTCCTCGGCGTGGTGGACCTGTTCTTGTTTTGTATGGTAGGCATAAGGGTGTTTATGGGAGTTTACAGGAGAAGGATATGGATAATGAGACGGCTGTTGTTCGTGATGCAGATACACATGCATTGTTAAATGTTAAGCTAGAGCAAATTGCTGAGTATGTTGGAGATCCTGATGATATTGGGTACTGATTGTTGTCATGTTTCAGGTACTTGAGTTATAATTTCTGAAACCATATGAGATTGTAGAACTTTGTGACATTATATTGAGATTATCTTAACCTGATTGCTGAAGTTATTAGTTCGATATAATCACTGGTGTTTAAAGCATACAGTTTTTATTAATTTAAGCGAGTTTATGTTTCATCTGTCAGTGCCAAACTTTGTTTCTTGCACTTATGTGAGTGCGTAGGTTGCTATCTTGGAGTAACTTTTTTAAAACACAGACACCTGTTAGTGAATAGAAAAATAAATATTAACCTCAAACCTATAGGCTATAGCTAAGTTCTTACTTGAAACTCTGTGCCTCTATGGTGTCTTCTGTAGTGAGAGGGAGAGTATGGTGTCTTTATACTGATGAGCTTCAAGAGTTTCTTAATCATGTCTACAGATATGAATACCGAAATGTTGGACCGCCTTAAATAGTGGTGGCAAAAGCGAGAAGTCTTGCTTTAATTCCATCGTATTGATTGATTGTTGATTTGTTGTATGGACTGTTACATTGTGCGAGCAAGATTATAATGACGAAAAGAGAGAACTCAAGACATCAATGGAAAACAATAGTTTTAAACTTCTTATCACATTGTAATGATCATAACACTGTTGCCCTGTAGCTTATGTTTTGTTTCAAGAGTCATATTTTAATAGCTCTAAACTTCGTGCACATTCCATTTACTTGTTACTTTAGTTTTATGAGCTTGGATTCTGTTTGGTTATCTAGTCGACTGAAGTTTCTTGCGACTAGGAAAGTATAACTTTTGAAGCTGTTCAAGAATTTAGAGCAACTTGCACCTCAGCTTTTAGGACCTAATCCCCTTGGAGCGCCTCATGCCTTTTTAAATTAAGCTTGATTATGGAACAATAAGAAGCCCGAGGTTAGTAATAATAGAAAATGAAGCTCGTATCCAAGAAAACATTCGAGCATGTTAAAGTTTTGTTTTACTCTTATGGTATTGCTTTCAGAGGCCTGAATTAGGAGGGACATGGTAAAAGTTGTTTTGATTAGTGATGAGTGATCAGGTATAGCTTAAGATAGTAGAGGCTTCAAATATATTCAAGAAGTGGTATTAATATAATAATATATTAGAACTTTTGGTATAGTTAGTCTGCAGGATGTAAACAAAGTGGTTGAAATGCAAAAGCTTTATGATTCTTCATAATATTTTGGAAATTGATTCAGAAGTTATAAGTTTGATGGGAAAATGGTATAATTTGATATATCAACATTCATCTCATCTTTCTTGTGAAAAGGAATAACTTGATATCCCAACACTACAAACTTTGTTCTCTTGGTATCCCAAAATACTGAATTAGATCAATTTACTGTTAGTTCTTTATTTCATGTAGCAGATGATCACAACTATATTGTGGTGTATGTTACTTTATTGAGCTCGGATACGTTGTACCTATTTACCGTCCCGAAACTGGACCAAACATTATAATTTGATCATCAGTTCTCCATTATAGCAAGTATCAGTTTTGGTCTCGGGTTCGGTTTATAGAAGTCAACAGAAGTCAATGGTTTGTTGATAATAAATATGCTGCACATAAGTTGGTGATTTGTATTAGGATGACTCACTGGCTTCTGGATTCCATATGGGTAGTTATTGAGTTACAGGACCAACAAGTGAAGTGACATGAGAGTTAACAGAGCCAACATATTGTTATTAATTTTGCTAAACAAGTGGCATAGTTTGTGACTTATTTGATCATTTGTTCAATTTCTACTCACCTTGACCATTCCTTGTGTGATGGATATCGACTTACCTTAACCTTGTGCTCATGTTCCGTCACGCAACGAAGAATATGACCAGCAGGAATACAGTTCAAAACCTCAAACCGTAAAAAAATAATCAAACTAAGGCCAAGTCAATTGTGATTAGAACTTTGCTTATAGAATGTATATATAGATCTCAAATGGGAGGTAAAAACCCACACAGGCATTTTATCAAACAGGTCATAAGTTATAATTCACCTCATCAGTTGCTCACCCATATGGATCGATGTTTATTATGAATAAACTATCCCTATCCAGTATCCACACACACGTGTGTAAAAAATAAAAGTTTGGGTAGTATGCGTGTGTAAAAAATAAAAGTTTGGGTAGTATGAGCTTTAGCATGTACAATCGAGGAAAATAGTTAAACCCTCATGGTTCCTGGCACAAAACCAAAACTTTTACATAAACTTATGCGATACGGTGATCCGAAATTATATGAAAAATGAACTGGTTTTGCGTGAAAATTTCAATAAAAACTAGCCCCAACCACACACACGTGTGTGTAAAAGTAAAAGCTTGGGTGGTATGAGCATTGAACGTACAAAGTTTAGGAACATACTAGTTAAACCCTCTGGTGTTATGGCGTAAATACCAAAACTTTTACGTAAACCCATGCTTTATGGTGAATGCATTGACAATTGTCTTAATCGGAAGTTTAGGAACATATACATGTGTACTGGTTTTGCGTTAAAACACAACATTACTATATATACATTTTGATAAGCCGTGTATTGTAATTTTGGGCCGCTTAGTTTTTTTTTTTTTTTAATATTTTAATATTATGATTACTTTTAGTTATATCCTTTATCCTCTTATAACCTCTAAAATATAATTTTTATAAATATTTGAAAACACCTTTGTGACCTGTTAATTCTTATTTATGTTCTGGTATAAATTTTGTTCCAAAACAACCCAAGTTAAATACAAAATGTTTTAATATTAATTTTTAAGTATACCATGACAACGTATCTATATATATATGTTCAACGGTTTTGTTTTTTTTTCGGCGCAATGCATTTATTTTATCGGCGTTCCAACATAAATTATTTAACGGTTTCTTTTTTATGTAAGTTTTAAATATTATCAACAACCTTGTCGAAGCACAGGTTTGCAAATGTTTCATTTTTGTTTTTCTTATAAATTATTGATGGTTATAACTATTTTTCCCTACAGATATGAAAATGTGCAAGTATTCACGAAAATGTGCATTGGTTACGTATTTACATAATATTATTTTTTGTCCTTAAACACACAGAATATCAATCACAACATGCAACCTATCTTACCCTTAAACTATTCGTTTATATATTATCTCAAAGTTGCTATATAACGCTAAAAAGTGGTTCATTCATAAATCAACCACCATATTATATCCACCCCTAGAAAATAAACACCACTACGCGCGACTTAACCACTGCATAATATCATTGCGAATCACTCCATTCTCAAAACCATTGGGGCGAGATACCAATCGTCTATACTGTATATTATTCATGACAGTCTCTTGACGTCTCAACAGCTTTGAGACCGTTGGGTATGCTGTCAGCAAAAGGTTCCTCGACGAGGAAACCAAACGCCTTCTGGATTTCTGATACCAAACGCCTCGTGCAGTTATCTGGTGTCGCGAATCACTCAACTGTTTGTTTGGTGTTATTATCGGGTTGCTGGTGTATTGGGTAGGACGGGCTGCTTGAATCTGAGCCGCGGGTTTCATCCTGTCAAGCCACCGGAGAATCCAGTTTCCTAGATTGCGACCAACTTCAATGTCTCTCTTTTGTACCTCACGGTGAATTTTCAGTGTTGTATCGAATATGGTTCGGGTTTTACTGTTATATAACAATCAGTCAAAAACAAAACAAAAAGTTCAGAACTTTAGATTGGCATATATATAGTTCATACATCATAATTCATAGTTTATATGTTTAAAAATATCAATACACTGGCAAATTAGTGAAATTTAGTCTAGATTCTACATTAGACGATCGAAGAGATAAGATATATGTTAAGAAATGGACGAATATAGCGTATATACTTCGTAATTCATAATTTATGATCAAAATTCTCAATATCAGAAGCGACTTAGTGAATTTGATTCAAAAAATACAGAACATAATTATATACTGTATAATCCATAGTTCATGTTAAAAATTATCAAAATCAGTGGCGAATTAGTGAAATTTGATCCAAATCTACAGAAGATAATGGAAGAGACGAACGAATATAACATATATACTTCGTAATTCCCAAATTATGTTCAAACTAATCAAAATCAGTGGTGAATTAGTAAAAGTTTGATCCAAATCGACAGAAGATAATCGAAGAGACTAGACATAGCATGCATACCTCGCAGGTTCATTGTTTATGTCAAAAATTATCAAAATCAGTGGCGAATTAGTAATATTTGATAAAAACTACAGAAAATAATCGAAGAGACGAACAACACATCGTAATCCATAGATAATTTTCAAAATCGTTCAAATCAGTGGCGAATTAGTGAAATTTGATCCAAATCTGCAGAAGATAATCAAAGAGATGAGCTACCTGTGAAGGAATTGACGGATCCTGGGAGAATTAGGGCTAACAAGACGACGTTGAATACGAAGAACATGCTTGTATGTCCTCTTCAATCCTAAGAAATACGCCGTCGTCAATGCGATTTCCCATAGCACCATTGTTGATTTGTTATGCAAGATCTTGGATTAACTCACTGCAACTTAAGTAGAATATTATATTCGATGTAATTTGTTTATGTGTCTTTTCATCAAGGCACCTGTTTTCTTTTCTTTTTCCCCAAGGCACCAATAGGAGGTTTCAATTTTGCTTTTGAAGAAGAATATTCCGTTTTCATTCCATTTTAATAAAGGTATAATTTCTCCTTTGTTGTTTAAAGTGTATATTTTATCGATAATATAAAGTACTAGTTTTAGTAAATCCGTGTATTATACAGATTGAATAAATAAATATTAATATAATAAACTTTATTAATTATAAAATGATATTTTAAAATATGATATGATTGAAATTACGTATAAGAAATGACTATAACTAATTAAATAGTGATATCAACTTTTTAAATTTTTATTTTTAATTTTTTTCTAAAAAATAAATATTTTATTCTAAAACAAACCGTATAAAAATGTTATTTTTAAAAATTTTCTTATTTTATCTCCCAAATTAATTATTTTAGGTTTTAAAAAATTAAATTTTTAAAAATACCACTTTTAAAATATTTTGTATTTTTAAAAACGTTTTATTCGTTTTAAAATTTTATTATTTTATATTAAAATTATATGTTTAGAATTAACATTAATAAATAGATCTTTTTTAATTTATTAAACGTAAAAAATGTTAAATAATATTATTAGTAATTAAGGTAATTATTTAAGATGAGAGAGGGGCGGGAAAAGTTTTGTGAGAGTGATTGTAGTGCTGCCACGTGACACTTCAAGTTACTCTTTTATTAGAGTAGTAAGATAAGATAAGATTTTATCCGTCTGGTGGTAAAACACTGTAACATTATAATGTTATTATCAAACGTTTGAGGGTTTAAGAATCATAATAAATATAATGATATAGATTTAATTATAAGATTATATGATGTGCAAGTTAGTTGTTTCTAACAAAAATAAGTAATTTTTTAAAGCAAATAATAAATTATAATGGAATCGTTGATCATATGCTTTCAAATGCTTCAAGGTTACTAGTCTAACAATTATTTTAGGTCATCGATATCACCAAAAACTCTGTTATTGGGACATCTTATAAAATTATAAAGAAAGATAGTGAGAAGGAGTATCAGCATCTCAATAATATAAAAGGTGTGTACATCAGTATGTATACATTCTAATTTTATGGTCAATTTTTAATATTTATTTAAATATATAGTTAATCATATGCTTTGATGCTATGCTTAGCGAGTTAACTGTCATTTTATAGTTATTTGTAAACATATAGTTTATCTCAGTGATAAATACTCAATTTGAGAGAGGAAAAATATATAAAAACACACGAAGTAGTCTTAACTTTAAGGTCCATGTTTTACCATCCATCACTTATAGAGTTAACACCCAATAACACAAAGATAGTTATGATTAAATTCTATGTTTTCTTAAAACATATTATTGTACACAGTTAACTTATAACATACACAATTCCTTAACTCTTAATTTTAACCCTTAAACTTGCCATCAAAATGAAGCTTTTGTAAAAAGGAATTTATTCACAGGATAGATTTTGTAAACTTATAAATCTTAAAGGATTAATAAATAGAAAGGTAAAACACCCCTGAACCCCAAACAAAAAAAAAAAAAAAAAAGCACCGACACACTCAGCCTTAAAAACACTCGCTACTTCACTCCCTCACTGAGCTAAAGCAAACATGCATCGTCAATCACTCGGATCACCGGCTTCAAAGGTACAATGCCACGGGATCCTCATCTCCGGTGCCGGAGTTATCAAAAACGACAATGAAAATGACAATAACTTTATCTCCGATCACCACCGGAAGGACAAATCAGCATCGACTTCGACCGACGACGTTGCGGTAGACGAAGAACACAAGCTACAAAAGTCGAATCAACAGATCAAATCATTATCTGTATCTTCTTCTTCTTCTTCGAGATTAGTTCACCTGATTCCGATCCTCACGCTCTTCTGCTTCTTAATCCTCTACCTAACCTCTCACGATCCTTCAATCAAAGGTAAAATTTCATAATAGATCGATTGAATTTCGAAGAGATCTGAGATTTCTAATTTCTCGTGTTTGAATGTTTGATCGATATGCCGTTGATTTGACGCTTCAGATGCAGCTCAGTTCAGTGGATTCACAACGATTTCGTCGGAGACGATTGCTATAGGTATACAGAACTACGATGAAAAACGTTGATAGACTCAATTTGATTATTATACTGTTTTTGATCCGAAATTTTGCTCTCAGAATTTGATTTCATTAACTTTTGCTTAGTTGCTTTTTTTTTTTGTAATGATTTGCAGACTCAATTGGCTTAGATGATAATGTTGGTGGTGGATCTATGGCGATTCGAAGCAATCGGAAGTTGCAACAAGTCAACAACAAGAACGACGTCGTCTCCACCGGAAAATCCTGCAATAAAGCTAAACCAATACATCTCCGGTGGCTTTTCCGTCACCTCAGTATTTGTTGATGCTAGAATGCGCATGTGGTGTATGCTGTCAGCAGGTGTTTCGGAAATGCTAGAATGCGCATGTTATTTAGGCGTAAGGTAGCGAAAGGCGCAAGCTAGCTGAGGAGAAAGTGGAGTAAATGGAGTACGGATGGAATTTAAAGTATGGGACCGTTGCTGTTCTTGGAGCGGAAGAGGGCGTTTTGGTAATTATGTTTAGATCTTATATTAAAGATATAATAATTAGTATCATAATAAGTGGTTGGTTTTTAAGATAAGATGTTAGAAATAATGTGAACTGTTATTGATGATTTGGATATATACAAAATAAATTAGTTATATCAAATTAGGAGTTTTTGTTATAAAAATGTTTCTCTTTTAATTCCTACAAATAATTATGCATATACATATGGGTAAAGATAATTTATAACAAGTAAACAAATCTATAAACAGTTGCCATATTAAAAAGACGGTTAATATTTTTTATCAAGTAAAATAATGATAAATATATATAATTTTTTTTAGAAAATTTGAGTTTTATAATTTAAAAAACAAATAATTATAAATCAAATTCAGGTTGACAAATAGATCATAGGGACTAGGGAGGTTATATATGATTTGTAGAATTGTAGTGAATCTAACTAAAAGGAAAACAAACTTCTTTTAATTGTAGACTTGATGACTTAATTTTATAACATAAGAATGAAAATAAAAAAAATAGATGATAGTTTTTTAAAATTAAAAGGTGTTTGTTGCATGCATAACAATAAATCGTTGAAAATTAGTCACCTCCCTTTATGTATTATGGGTACGCCTCATGAAACCTGAACCTTCAAAATGAATCTTGATTGAAACTAAAAGCAATCTACATCGTTGATTGAAAAGAACGGGTAACTGTAGATTTAGCTTTCGAAAATCAAGATGGCCCCTTATCATTCACGAGTGGAGCCTTTAGGGGACATGCTGTCATAAAATATCATTCAATGTGTTGAAATCAAATGGTTATTCCATGGTCTAGAATTTAAATATTGTGTGCTAAATGTAGCGTTGAGTTTTATATTTGGTTTTCCATTCCACCCGTCCCTTCATGTGGGATAAAAAAAATCTTAGGAAACTTTATTATTGTTCTTGAAGAGATATCTTAACCAATTAATTGGTGTGTCCCACAAATAAATTACTATTTTGGTTCTTATGGTTTGGTCATTTTAACCATTTGAGTCCAAAAACGAATTATCTAACAAATCAAGCCCTATGGTTTGTATTCTATAACTATTTCAGTCCAATACACTAACAGAGTTAGATTTTTCAGTTATTTTTTAATAAAATGACCAAAATGCCCTTGGACTGAAATGATTATTTTTTAATAACCTCAGGGACCAAAAATGTAATTTACTCTATCACACAAACATATTATATATATATTATATAAAAATATATATTATATATTATATTATTATGAGTAAATCTCGGTTTTGATCCCTGTGTTTTGCATATTGACTCCACTTGAGTACCAACGTTTATTTTGTCTCCCTTTAAATACCAAAGATTGAAAAAGTTCTCTGTTTCAGTCCTTTTGACTAACGGTGTTAATATTTTCTGTTAGGTTTTTTTAAAAAGACCAAAATACCCCTAAGGGTTATAAAAATATCACCATCTCCACCACACACCACATACCACCACCACCACCACACTCCACCGCCACCACACACCACCGCCACCACACACCACCGCCACCACACACCACCGCCACCACACACCACCGCCACCACGCACCACCGCACCTCACGCAACCAAACCCTTGGTATTCACCTTTGCTCCCCATCACCACTGCCACACCAATTCCATCATAACACCAACAACCATATTTTTATAAGTTAGACTGTTAGTCAAAAGGACTGAAACAGACAATTTTTTTAAAATTTGGTACTCAAACAGACAACTTTTTTAAAATTTGGTACTCAAAGGGAGACAAAATAAACGTTGGTACTCAAGTGGAGTCAATTTGCAAAACACAGGGACCAAAACCGAGATTTACTCTATTATTATTTATTTTGTATTATATATATATTATTATATATATATATATTATATTATATAAAAATATATTATATTATTTATTTGTATTATATATATTATATTATATATTATATTATATTATATATATATATATAAATATATTATATTATTATTTATTTTGTATTATATATATATCGTTCAATTCTATAAGCTTCTTTTTAAATTTTTTGTATTTATACATATTTTTAATTATTTAGCTCGTTTAAACGTAATTTATCGCTCTTTTATTTGAACGTATTTTTACTATTTGTTTATTAAAAAACTTTCTTTTTCAAACCAATCTGTTAAAATTATTTAGCTGTTTGACTAATATATGTGTGTATATGTTAAAATATTTTTATTTTTTATTTTTTAAAGTTTTAAAAATATATTTTTAAACCGTTTGGATTTTAAACTGATAATTTAATTACTAAAAAACATTTTTAAGTGTTTATAAACCATTTGGTTTTCAAACATCACTCTTTATACAATTGGTTTTTAAAATTTAAAAGGTTGGTTTTCTAAACAATTTTTAAAATCACTAATCTTCAAATTGTTCGGCTTTAAAATCTTTTGGCTTTTTAAACATATTTTTTATAATCATTCGGCTTTTTAAATTTATTTTTTAATCGTTCATCTTACTTAATGTCTTTTAAAATCTTTTCGCTTTTCAAATGTTTTATTTACATAGCTTTTTAAACCGTTCAACAAATTAAACTTTGTTCTAAATTTGTTTGCCTTATTTGAACGTCTTTCAAATCGATTGTTATTCAAACGCAACGATTAACTTAAAAAGTTTAAATAAACTAAACACATATAATTTTAATATCGTAAAAGCCCTAATTGTAATAATCAAAACTCAAGTTAATCCTTAAAATAATACAAATGACATAAATTTATGACAAAGAATAAAAAAGAGAAAAAAGATATTTTAATAAAATGAATTGTTGAAAAAGAAAGCATTTTAATAAACGAATAGTAAAAAGACGTTCAAATAAAAGAACATGATAAAATTACGTTTAAACTAGCCGAATAATGAAAAACATGTATAAATACAAAAAAATTTAAAAAGAAGCGTAATAGATTTGAGCGATTAAAAAAACGCGTTTAAATAAAATAACAATTAAAAAATAATTTGTCGTTTAAATAAAACAAATAGATTAAAAGGACATTTAAGTAGCTTAACAGTTTAAATAAAAAGTATAATAAGCCAAACGATTTTAATTTTTCTGTTAGATAAAATGAATGGTTTAAATACGACGTTTAAAACCGAGCGATTTAAAATTAAAATGTAAAAAAAATTGAAAAATAAAAATAAAAAAATTCCGTTTATATAACACATATATATATATATAATATGTTTGTGTGAGAGAGTAAATTTCGTTTTTGGTCCCTGAGGTTATTAAAAATAATCATTTCAGTCCAAGGGTATTTTGGTCATTTTATTAAAAACTAATTGAAAAATCTAACTCTGTTAGTGTATTGGACTGAAATAGTTATAGAATACAAACCATAGGGCTTGATTTGTTAGAAAATTCATTTTTGGACTCAAATAGTTAAAATGACCAAACTACATGGACCAAAATAGTAATTTACTCAATAAAATATTAAAGATTCAATCCTGTGAAATATTATCCTATAAAATCTAGAAATTACTTGTAAAAAGGCAACGTTATTATTTCATACCAAATGTGGGTGACCAAAAGAACTATCACGAAGGTAAATTGCATAGGACAATCCCACCATCGGAAAAAAACCACTTAAATCATATTTTAAACCTGAAACCTGAAAAATTTCAAGATCTAATATCATTCTATACCATTTAAATATTACTAATTATCATGTTCCATCAGTAGTTGTACAATGAGCATTAAAGGTTGTATATTTTTCTGTTTTTTTCTTTCTTTTAATTTTTATTTTACCTAATACTTTTATATTTTTTACAATCTAACCCTTATAGTTTTTCACTTTCTACTCTAGTCCCTTTTACTTTTTCATCTCTTACAAAATTTTCGTTTTACATTTCGGTCTAAATTTCGTGCGCGTGTGATTAAACGTTGTTACGCCTATTTTTCCCCATTTAACGACCGCGTCGTAACGTGCGAGTCCCAGGTCGACTTTGCTATTGATTCAATGTTTTACGTTTTACAAGCGTGATTCAACGTTTTTACATCTATTTTTCATTCGTTTTTATTTTTTAATACAAGTTTTTTCGCTATTGATGATAGCTAACAATAATGTGATACTGATGCTAATTGACACGACTTTATACTTTTACCCCGTCGAAACACGAGTGACTTAATACTAGTCGTAACAAAACGCCAATGATTTTAATCTTAAGCAAGTATTCATCGTCCCTCTCGGTTTGACTTGCACGCGCCGTCGTCAAAACACACACGCCTCCTCCCCCCTTTCTTATTATTATTATCTTCTTCCCGATTATTATTATTATTATCATTTTTCCCGTCAATTCTCCCCAAAATTTCGCCCCAAAATCCTCCATCATCACAACCTCCGATCGTCAAATCTCACCCTTCCGATCGAAATCCCACTCGATCGGTAGGGGTTTTTCACCTCAATCGCAATCTCTCATCGTAGCTCAAGCTTCAATTGGAATTTGAACTCTAGGGTTTATAACAAGTTATAATCAGAGAAGATGAGCTTTCAGGATCTTGAAGCTGGTCGTCCGCTTAACTCAAAGCGAGGTGGATTCACCAACGGCTTCCGGCAGCAAGATCCGACCCAAGCTATTGCTTCTGGAATCTTCCAGATCAATACCGCTGTCTCTACGTTTCAGCGGCTGGTCAATACCCTAGGCACCCCAAAAGATACACCTGAAATTCGAGAGAAACTGTACGTCTTGTTCTGTAATCTTGATTGAATTGCATGTTGATTGTTTAATTTTGATGTGAATGATTGGGTTACTGTTGGTTTTGGTATCCACTCGAAATTATTCATGGGATAGATGTTAGTTACAGTTTGGAAACAGATTAGCGAACCGAAATGTAAAATTTTAATTCGCATTGGCACTGATAGCTGCTAGTAATTGTAACCAGTGTTGGTATCATATTCTTTTGTTAGGGTTGAGTGAAAGAAAGTAACAATAGATTTGCTTGCGAAAAGAGCGAATTGAACTGAACCTCACCTTCATTTAAGCTTGTTTAATACTGGAGCTTGAGCTTCGTACCTTGAGCTCGACTAGGCTTGTGAGCCTAAATGAGTCCATTACTTGTATAAATCTAAGAATGCGTATGATATAGTATGTAATTAGATAAAAAGTATTATTATATATGTATTGTTGTAGAATAAATACACAACCAACTGTGCTTGAGCTCGTAAATTGCTCACGACCAAGGTCAAGCTCTCTTAACTATTAAGTTAAATGTGCTCATGCTTATTTGAGCTTGGCTCTCATTTACGCGTCTACATATGGTCTGTGAGATTGCAGATGTGGATGTGGAACACCATGGACTCTAAAATGACTTCATGAGTTCATGTTAGAATTAAACTTGTGAGAAAATAAGTAAATAGATGCTGTTGGGCTTGAAAAGGCATTTGGCATCTTGTCACTTTTTATATTCTAGTTATGAATGTGTTGTTTGATACTCAATCTCGAGTTGTATGTTGAGTCGGCCCCATTTTTGTGGTGAGTATGACCTGGAGTTATTGATTAATTTATAGGCACAAGACAAGACTGCATATTGGGCAGTTGGTTAAGGATACTTCAGATAAACTCAAGCAAGCTAGTGAAACGGATCATCGTGCAGGAGTTAGTGTAAGTGACTCTTACTCGGACACACACACACACACACCAGTCACCAGACACAAGTCTGTTCTTAATATATCACATTGCTTTTTAATATGCTAATAAAGCGTTTAGAGTTCATGGCTTCCATAATTCTTTAATATCTCATAAGGGCTTGGTTTTAAAAACCTAAGGCACACACGGTGATGGGAAAAATGTCTTAGGATCTAGAGGCGGCACTTGTTGCATATATGTGTCAAGATTAGGGTTTGGGTGGAGCTTGTTATGTAAAAACAGTGAAAAGGACGAAGTGATTACGAGTGTTTACTTGATGAAGAAGGCTGATATGTAAAATTGCATAAAGCTTATTTGGTTGCGCATAGAGCAGTGCTGTATAACTGTATGTGAAGCTCTTGTCTCGCGCCTCGGTTTCAGAACCTAATCACCACCGAGTTCCTCGCCCTTTTTAAAGCCAAGTGTTAGGGAATATGGTTAATTTTGTTTTTACCTTTATTTTTATTTTTAAAATTTTTGGCGTTTGTGCAGGCCAACAAAAAAATTACAGATGCTAAACTTGCAAAAGATTTTCAAGCAGTTCTAAAGGAATTTCAGAAGGCCCAACGCCTTGCAGCTGAAAGGGAGACAGCTTACACTCCTTCTGTTCCTCAAACTGTTCTTCCTTCAAGGTATTGATGGGTAGCTAGTAGCTGTATGATTAGGTTTAGAATTGGATTTCAATGTGCCCAAATCATACGTGTTGGAAACTGTGAACCTATCAAAAGTTAACCTCTAAAAATTTGTTACTTATATTCTGGATATTTGCAATCATGATTATTATACTTCTTACTGCAGTTATGGCGGTTATGCTACGAATGACATGGATATAAGCTCGGACAAAGGTCCAGAACAGCGTGCACTTCTTGTGGAATCTAGAAGGTGAGTAGTGCTGCACGCCTGCACTTCATTTCAATCATAATACCATAAGGGCATGTTCAATACAGTCTTGTCTTCTAAGTGGAGAACCACAATAATCGCATTTAATCATCTTATGTATTACAGTTGAAGCTATAGGTACCTGTGCTTATGAGGTTGTACCATAATAGTTCAATACCATAATAGTCTATCCTATTGAATAAATGATTAGTAGGTCATATGCATTAAAAGTGTACTTTGGGTGACTTTCTACCTGACCCATTTGACCCATTTTCCTTTAATCGTTTTTAACTCACTCGGATCATCTTGTTTCACTGTCATCCTTATTTTATACCTTTCAATTGATTTCAGTGGAAGGGTAGTATTTTGATACTATGTTTACTGATAATGGAGGTCTTGTGGAAGGTCATGCAAAGATATGAACCGTTATAATTAAAAAGTTCTGATTTAGCAGTAATATTATTTTCTAGGCATTATGTACTCCTATTTGTTATTGTGTGTGGTTGTGTGCTAATATTGTCTTACTTTTTCTGTGTGCAGGCAGGAGGTTTTGCTGTTAGACAATGAAATTGCTTTTAATGAAGCTATTATCGAGGAAAGAGAACAAGGAATACAGGAAATTCAGAACCAAATAGGCGAGGTTAACGAGATATTCAAAGATCTTGCTGTTTTGGTTCACGAGCAAGGAGCTATGATCGGTAAATACGAGTTTCTCTTTTCTCACTTTTTGTTGGAGGTGTCAATTTTCAACTATATGTTTACCCAATCAGATACTTTTGAAAAGGAACTAGTCAAATGGGTTAACGGGTCAACTGTCTCACAAATCCTAAGTTCTATGTCCGTCTCTCGAAGTGTATTTCCAATCTGTTAGAACTTCAAAATGTATTTTTTGAACAGAAATGCTTATCAATGTTCCCATACCAAGTCTTTTATAAAAAGTCTGAAAACTAGAAGAAAGTGGTTGTGGGTCAACCCAGCCCGTTTCAAACCCGTGTATGTTTTTTGAACCCAAAAGCTTAACATTGTTACCGTAAAAATAATCTTTTATAAAAAGTCTAAAAAAGGTGGTTGTGGGCCAACCAGGCCCATTTTGACCCACTAAACCTGTCGATGCTTTTTGTCTTGATACCTGAGCTGTATCTTTTCAGATGATATTGGCTCCAACATTGAGAATTCTCATGCTGCAACTGCACAGGCAAGAACTCATCTTTCTAAAGCATCAAAAACTCAGAGAGCAAACTCTTCCATGGTAAGTAAAACCTTATTAATAATCATCCATCTTTTTGAGCTTCTTTAATGTTAATGGCCATGACTTCTTTCTATGCAGACTTGCTTACTTTTGGTGATGGTCGGGATTGTCGTATGCATTTTGATCATAATCATTGCAGTGTGACCTCAAACTGCTGTCCCTGTGGAAAAATTGATGTTCATCTGAAGCAATCTAATATGCTCCTTTAGAGCATCTCGGGTTCTACAATGGTTGCTTTATCCTTCGTTTAATTGTGTGATTACATCTTTAAAAATTATATTTGTTTGCAGGTGATTCTTTCTGTAATATCAATAGTGTTCTTTGTGCAGTCTTGCTTTTCCTAATCTGGTGTTCTTTTAATTGTTCAAATTATTATTTATAAACATCATATACGCATACTCACTCGTTTTTTCAACTGTTTAATTTGTTTAAATAAACATGATTTACGTGTATTCACTCATGTTCATCATGAATCAAACAAATCCCAAAAAGGTTTGGGTTTAGAGGTTTGTGATTTTTACCCATTTCCGTCTCTTAACCACATATACTGGATTGACCATTGGGAAGAGATGCACGCCCGTGTCGTCTTGTGATCGTACGCTATTGAAGATGGTTGAACAGATAAGTGATCGAAGGTTATGGTGTTCAGGTCAAAAGCCATTGCTGTATATATAGGATTATTATCTCCAAGGATACGGTTAACACATAAGGTACACCTTAGGTGATGGATGGACCCTCAATGCTGTTGTCATCGTCTTTGGTGGCGGAGAAGACCTTTGCCAGTGACGTTGACAATGAAAATATGTTTTTAGAGGGTAAATATACACCCATCATACTTCTATACATCATCGTGGACTAGAACTATCAACCTTATAAAACGGAAATCATATGTACACATGATAGTTTTATGATGTATACAACAATGACAGTTATGGCTGATTCATATTTTATCTAGGATTTTAAACAAATCTATACACATGCATACAACGTATGGAGTAATAATTATTACCCACATTTAGTAACTACACATGCTACCTTTTTAGAGTTGACACCTATCAACTTCTTTTAATGACCATTAAACCTGATTACTTCAGTTAATTGCTTGTATTAGGACAGGATCAATTCAAACCTATTTTTGATAATAAACTAGTGGTTGTGAACCGCACTATCAGGGCCGGCCCAATATAGTAAATAACGATGCATTGGGCTTGGGCCCTCCCTAAATTAAGAGCCCCCATTTAAAAATATATATGTATATTGGACTTAGACTTTTAAAACATCACAACAAAGCCCTAGATTCAGAATTGTTAGGCTGTTAGCTTCGCTGTGTTTGTTTAACTTCTTCCAAGGGTCCTCCATCCACGCACACAATCAGGAATTTCACTGCTTAGTCTCTACACGATTGATGATGGCAGCAACATAACAAGATTGAGTTTGGTAACTGCAGAGGCCTACAGTGTGGCTAGCAGCGATAGATAGCATGTTGAGTTTGACAGCGACATAGCAAGATTGAGATTAGCAATGAGTCAATGACAACATAGCGGTGTGGTTAGCAGCAACAAAGGCACGAGTGCACGACATCATAGCAGATTGAGGTTAGGTAGTTTATTACTAATCTTGCTTTTGAATATAGCCTCTCATAGTTCATTACTAATTTGACAGTAAAGGACTCAAGGTTGCTAGGTTAAATAGTTCATTACTAATTTGAATGGTAGATTGCTTTAATAGTTCATTATCAATTTAATTTGGGAATAGGTTGTTTAATTATTTCTGATCTTACCTCTGAATATGATTTAGCTTTTGTTTAGATTTTTTTAAAGTTTGATTAGGAAATAGGTTATTTAATTGCTTTTGAGTTTTTCATTAGCTTGGTTGTCTTCTTTGATAGTTCATGACTAATTTGAATGTTCTACTTTTTAAGTGCTTTTAAATTATTAGTTTGAGTGATTGAATGTTTGATTTGATAGTTCATGACTAATTTGAATGTTCTACTTTTTAAGTGCTTTTAAATTATTAGTTTGAGTGATTGAATGTTTGATTTAGTTGGCTTTTGATAACTTTAAATAGGTTGTTTAAGCCATTGATTCGCAGCCTTAAGTGTTTGAGCCCTTGATTTGTTGTATTACGTTGTGTTGGGCATAAGATATTTAAGCAAAACAAATTAGTTAGGTTGCTATTTGATTACTTGAGGTAGTTTTTATAGTTGGAGTAGAATGATAAATAATTTTGAAAAAGGCCCCATTTTTTAATTTCGATTGGGCCCCAAAAAACATTGAGTCGGCCCTGCGCACTATGTAGCGGAGGTTATAAATGTTGAATTTTTTATTCTGATGATGTATATGTGGGTGTTTGGGAATGTTTATTTTTATAAACTTTTAACTTTTTAACTTTTAAAAATTTAAAAAGTCATTTTACAGTGTTTGTCAATATGATTGTTGTGAGTGAATGAGTTAATAAGTCACTTCATACTAACTTATTAACTTAATAAAAAAGTCAATAAGTCAATAAATTACTTTTTAAAAGCAATCCTAAACATGCCCTATATGTTAATACTAACCGCTTGAAAAAAGAGTGTGCAAAACGCTGATAAAAATTATAATAGAAAAAATACTATAAAAAATAAATAACTCAAAATAGAGAAGAAATTTAATAAATACTTAAATAGTGACTTTACTATAATTAACAAGCTCTATTGTAAATTGATTAAAAAAATTGACGTAACTCGAATGTTAAAAAACTAAACTTAAAACAAGTTCAGGTGATTAAAAGTAAATTTGACATAACTCAAAAGCTTAAGTATAAAATTAAAAAAAAATTAGATGGTTGCATGTAAATTTGATATAACTCAAATGCTTAAATATAAAATTTTAAAAAAGACAAAATGAGTAGAAAGCAATGTGAAAAAAAAGAGAGAACGTGTTGTAATTAGTTTTAAAAATTTCTTAGAGGTTTACATGTAAAATTGTAAAAAGAAAAACAAAGTAGGGTTTTTATTAGTTTGGAGGAAAAAGAAATTATCTTGGTAATGTTAAGAAAACCTACACCTTCAGTACTCATATTTTTTTCTATTTATTATGTATAGTGATGCAAAGAGTGTTATTGAGCCTCTTTTTCAATATCTCTTAAATTTTGATATATTTAGGTATTATTATTATAAATATGTGAATATTTAGTGATTCTATACTTAAGTGTTTAAATAAAATAAGGGGCCTACTAAATAAACGCCCAGAAAGATATCTGGACCCCCTGCTTACGGCCCGTAACGGCCCGTAAGGGCTTTCACGGGCCTTAAGCATTGTCCCTTACGGGCCGTAAGCATTGTTGGTTAATCAAATCAGTTATTCATAAAATTAATGGCCCACGTGCCCTGTTACGGTCTATCACGGTCAGGCCCATTAGCTCAGTCACGACCCGTTACTTTATTAGCTCCCGACCCGTAAAGTCCTTCAAGGACATTATTTTTCAATGTTAATTATTTGACGAGATATATTATTTCTCGATTTTCGTATAAGTTTGTATTTATTACATTATTTGATATGACGTAATATTCCTCGATATTCGTGTTAATTATGTGACGGGATGCAATATTTCATATAAAATACTATATAAATGTTAGTTTATAAATTCATTTCATAAAATTATTTTTATGATAAATTTGAATGATTTAACGTTACGATGTCTATCTGGGATAGCAACTATTTATTCGCGTCGGAATCTAACTATTACCCCAACGAGGGTTATGTTATTACGATGAGGGTGCTTCAAACTATTAAGAACAGTATGCGTCGAATTACGGCGGGGATGACAGCGGGGATGACGGCGGGGATGACGGCGGGGATGACGGGGGTGATAACGGAGGCAATAGTTGTGGTGATAATGACGGTTCTGGTTCCGGTAAAAGAGGTTTATATGACATCAATCAGGTTATAAGATATATCATATTTAATTTTACTTTTATTTACTAATTACTAATGATAAATATTAAAATTCACAGGTTTTCTCATCTCGTGAAGAATTAGTTGATTGGGCAAGTAACGTAGGGCGAGAAAATGGGTTTGTTATTATCACCAAACGTTCAAAAAGAAACTCAAATGGTGTGGTGGTTAAAATATGGTTGAAATGTGATCGGGGTGATGTATATAAGGGAGCACTCACTATTAAAAATAGTGACACAAAAAAACAAACTGTCAGTTTGAATTGCAGGGTAAGTACGAGATGAAGAGAGATGGGTGGATAATAGTTGTTGTGGACGATACTTATAACCATGAACCTGCTGAACACCTGGAAGAACATGCATACGTAATGAGGCTCACCGAAAAGGAGCTTTCTACTGTAAAGAATCTGACCGAGCAAAATTTTGACCCTCGAAACATTCTAGGCACGCTGAGGGAACAAAATCCCAATAACGTGTCTGGGTTACGAACCATATATAACGTTCGGTCAAAAAATAAAAAGTCTATCAGAATTGGGGAAACCCCAATTCATTTTTTTTTCTATACTACAACAACATAAATATAATTACACCTCTTACATAGATGAACCGATAAATACCGTGGACGAGATTTTTTTATACATCCCACATGTCACTTTATAGCGTGCCTACCCACACGTGTTGATGATAAACACAACATACAAAACTAACTTGTATAAAATACCGTTTGTTCAAATGGTTGGTGTGACATACATCCTAAAATATTTTTCTGTTGCTCACACATTTATTGATTAATAGCGTGAGGTCAACTTCAGATGGGTGTTAGAGCAACTCAAAGAAACGTTGGAAGAAAAGTGTATGCAGCCCCGTTTTATACTAACCGACCGAGACCTCGCTCTAATGAAAGCGTCAGAAGAAGTTTTTCCAAATGTTGTTCGATTACTTTGCAGATGGCATATTTCGGAGAATATCGCTAAACATTGCAAGACGAGTTTTTCAAATGAAGAGTGGGGTGCTTTTGAGCATGTGTGGTCGGTACTTATTAACTTTGTCACGACGGACATATACGCTTATAATTACGACCGTTTTTATCGCAGGTTGGTGACCAAGCATTCAAGTAAGTTTTCTAGTGTTATTTTCTTATATATATATATATATTTACATAAAAATAAATAATTTTATTTTAAATAGGAGTATTGTTGTACCTCAAAAATAACTGGTTGGACCACTACAAAGAGAGATTTATGTCGACGTTAATAAACAGTAATTATAACTTTGGTCAGCACACAACGAACCGGGTTGAGAGCTAACATTCTTTGTTGAAAAGTTACATCAAAATAACCAATAGCATCCGGGATAGATTTATTCCTTTTATTAATAATATTTTAGTTACACAGGAAATTACTATAAAAGAAAGTTTTACCAAAAGCAAAATTATGCTTATGGTGCAGCATAATCATAAAGTGCTTCAATTGCTGCGAGGTAACGTTTCTATTGCAGCTTTAGATCTCTTAGTCGGTGTTGTTAAATAGTAATTATAACGTTTCAATTGCTGTCATCTTTTTACCAGCTATGGTCGTCCGTGTGCTTGTAAATTAAACAATATTTCAAACAGGTGGATGTTCTTTTACATTTTTAATGTTATCATGAAAACTTTTTGTACATTTAATTTAATGTATTATTTTATAGGTCAATGTATCCCGCCCAATTCCATTGATGTTTTTTGGAGGAAGCTTGATTTTTCACCTGCGTATATTGTACGGGAGATTCAAGCAGATGTACATAAAGAGATGGACATGGTGACAAAACATTTACTTGTCTAACCCGAAAATGTGAAAAAAATTTTGATTAAAATTTTCAAATCATACGTTTATCCTTCAAAAACTGATCAAAAACATCCTAAAGTCCAAACACATACACAGGGTCATTCAAAAAAAGATAAGCAAAAAGACACAATATTAGAATATCCCAGACATAGTTCATATGTGCAAGATAGAGAAAATTTTGAAGTTCCGCCAACATATTCAAGTTCTGTGGTGAAGTCAAAACTAGGGTCTTTGCAGCGCAGTCAATCAATGTCTTCCAAAGCAAGAGGCAAAGACGGATTATCCCAACAGACATCCAGGTTTTCACATATCCTGGACGACGAAGAAAAAAACAATTGTTTCCGATTTAGTGATTGGATTCCATCCTTCTTTTACCCGTATATTTCAGGTGCGGATGATGTTTTAGCCGACGACAACTGTGGTTTTCGTGCTGTAGCACTTGCAGTGGGATATGGTGAAAATTATTGGCATTTTATTCGTACGAAACTTATAGCTGAGTTGGATGAAAACGAACATAATATATCTCGTCAAATAATTAACATTGAAAATATATCTCGTCACATAATTAACACAAATATCGAGGAATATTACGTCATATCAAATAATATAATAAATACAAACTTCATGAAAATTGAGGAATAATATATCTCGTCAAATAAATAATTTTGAAAAACAATGTCCGTGAAGGACTTTACGGGTCGTGAGCTAATAAAGTAATGGGTCGTGACTGAGCAAACGGGTCGTGATCGAGCAAACGGGTCGTGACCGTGATAGACCGTAACAAGGCACACAGACCGTTAATATTATGAATGACTGATTTGATTAACCAACAGTGCTTACGGCCCGTGAAAGCTCTTACGGGGCGTAAGCAATACGTCCAGATATCTTTCTGGACATTTCTTTAGTAGGCCCATATTTAAATTAGATAGTACTAGGTTATATTAGTATAAATAATAAATGTATATATTTTAATATTAATTTAAATATTATAAATAAGATAATATTTAAAATAAATATATATTAAATAATATATTAGTTAAGAGAAATTTATTAAATATGGACAAATTAGAAACTATTGTATATAAATTTGTACCTTATGTTTAATAGTTATATTAGGTGTTTTAATTTTTAAGAAAAATTATAAGTGTCCTAATCAAATGCTATAATAGTATAGATAATATAGATATAGATTATTATTATTATCATCATTATTTTAAATTATTTAGTAATTATACAGTTAAGTAATAAAATAAGATACAACTCATTTATAAATATTATTAATATTATTACTACTAATAATACTAATAATACTAATAATAATAATAATAATATTATTATTATTATTATTATTATTATTATTTATTATTATTATTATTATTATGATTATTATTATGATGATGTCGATGATAAAAGTATTTAGTAATTCTATAGTTAAGTATTCAAATAAGATAATACTTATTAATAAATCTAAATGCTAATTTAAAGTATTCCAAATAATATAATATATAATATAGTGAATTAAATAATCATATATGATACATCAATCCAAGGGGTACAAATACCTACTAGACCACTCGACATCTTTCCATCTAGACCTATTACATACCCATAGGAAAGTCGTATATTTAATAGTCTCCACAACCTCGATCGGTTTCCGGAGCTTGCTATTAAAAATGCGATTATTACGCTCGATCCAAATAGCCCATAAAGTCGTGTAGATAATACCTCTCAAGATACCTCTAGCCTTCTTATTCAGCGCCTGATTCTCCAGCATTTGTAAAACATCTGAAACATCAAACAATATATTAGGGGCTAGACGACACCATGCTTCGATCCTATTCCACACTTCATGCGAATACAAACAACCCGTGAAGAGATGACATACTGTTTCGGAACCATCTTAACAAAAAATACAGCAGGAATGCGGAAGACTAATGCCATGTTTTATCTGTTCAGTGATAGTAGGTAGTCGATTGAGAGCAGCCCGCCAAACCATGATCTTGCATTTAGACGGTACCCACACCTTCCACTTAAACTTCGGAATCTGAACTGCATCATAGAAACTAAGCAGAAGGCTTTTGGCCGATTTAACACTGAATTTGCCGTTCCCAGCAGGCTTCCACATCCATGTATCTGAACCACCTTTCCATACGATGTCGTGAATATCGTTAAGGAGCTGAAACAGCTTAGTCACTTCAGTTGCAGAACTAGGGTTCGATTTCCATTCCCACTGTAAAGTTTTAATACTGTTAACCATCTTGATTCGCTCCGACACTTTAACCCATTTATTCTTTTCAAGCCTGAACAGGTTTGGATACACGATTTTAAGTGGTTCGGCATTTAACCAAGCGTCACCCCTGAACGATATAGAACTACCGTCCCCAAGTTTACCGGTAAAGAAGGAATTAAGAATCGCCCCGTTTGAAAGTTTTAGCTCTCCAACTTTGCAATGTGCTTCCAACACCCAGTAGATGATGCATTACATGGAAGAAGAGCCCACGGTCTACTTGCGCTATGACAACCCATGATAATATTCTTCCATAAACAATTACCTTTTCTTTTGAATCTCCAAGTCCACTTTAATAAGAGCGCGGTGTTGACATCTTGTAATTTAACCACCCCCAAACCTCCTTTCTTTTTGGGCGTATTGACAATATCCCACGCGACCCATGGTATCTTCTTCTCCTCGCTGGACCCCGCCCACAAGAAGCGATGTATAATAGACTCAATAGACTCGAGCACCGCCTTTGGAGCTTTGTACAGTGAAAGATAATAAACGGGGAGACTTTCTAGCACCGATTTAATGAGAGTGAGACGACCCCCTATCGAAAGTGATTTAGCTTTCCAAAGAACAAGCCTGTTGCGAATGACCTCCAAAACCGGGTCCCAGCTCCGAATGCGAGACATCTTATCACCAACTTGGATACCAAGATATTTAAACGGTATACCTCCACGCACACACCCAAGAAATTCCATCATGTCATCCATTTCGGTGACCTCCGTACCAATCCCATAAATATTTGACTTATGGAGGTTAATACGAAGCCCCGAGCAAATATAGAAAATACGAAGAATCCTTGCAATGCTACGAATATTATTCTTCGACCATTCACCTATTATAAGTTGTAGGTCCATTTGATCGGTTTTCAGTGCAGAAGAATGCTTGAATCGTTCAATACCAAACACACACAACAAACACTAAGATATGAAGATCAAAATAACACCAAAAAGCTTTCAAATAAGGTTTTAATGATGAACAATCATCAATGAAATGAAACAAGCTCAATATATTCAGGAAGAACAAGCTTACAATAGCCTCTTGCAACAGTAATACACGATTAGGGTTTTTGCAAGGATGGCCAACAATGAGCAAAATGAAATCTATATATAGCTGTCATAGTTTCGCATACAGTTTCGCTGGGGGCGAAACTGTACTGGCGAAACAATAATTTCGCCAAGCAGAAACTAACAGCTTCGCCGGGTGAATATCTAGTTGACTGTGAGCGAAACTATAGTTTCGCTCACAGTTTAGCTAGACAGCTATATTTACATATAAACTAAACAACGTACAAAAGAAAACTAACATAGATCCTATTACAAAGAAAGATAAACAAATACTAATCTAATGGTGAGTCCAACCTATCTTGATCTTCAATACTCCCCCTAGGTTGGATCTCACCCACTCTGCTTGTCTTGATATCTCTATTCAGCTCCAGCATCCCCCGCACCTGCACCTAATGTTTCTGGTTCAGCTCCTGCCGATTTCTTTGATTGAACTTGAGCTCTTGATTCACCTTGGTCACCTCCTGCTCTATCAGCTCCATCGGGATGAGCACTAGCTTCTGCAAATTGTTTTGTCAGATCTTGGATATCCATGTTTAAGTCATCTTTGGCCCTTATCTTTTCAGATAGCTCCTTCACCTCAGCCCTCACTCCTCTGACCTTGTTTGCTACAACCATAAACAGGCTAGCTTCCTTCCTTGTCTCTTCTCCTGCTCCTGCTTTAATGTGGTTCTCACATAGAACGAGCAGATCTTCGTCAGAAAATCCAAACAGCTCCATCGGGTCGAAGATTCGATATTCGATGCCACCCTTTACTCTAATCACAGCCTCCCCCGTCTGATTGTCATAGAAACACTTCTCAAACCCTTGTAGACGAGAGGGGGACGGATCTGTCAGTCTCACTCTGTGAACCGTCTTTGGCGGCTTCGCACTTAACACAATCCTTCCCTTTCCAGTAGCCCAGTCTTTATCTTTCTTTGATCTCTTTCTCTCTGCTTTCATATATCCAAAAGCCTCGAAGTTGTCGTTGAGCCCATTTTGGATTTCTTTTTCTAGAAACTTGGTTCGTTCACTCAAATGGGCTTCAAGTAGAGGCAACGAGACCAACCTTCTCAAGTCCCACCTAGGCAAGGTCTTGAATGCCTTCCTTTTGTGTAAGTAAGTAATTCCACCCCCTCTCCTCTTTATCATAAACATCCTGAGGTCAAGGTTATACTTCCAGCTCACAATCCTCTTATCCGCCTCTTCCTTTTTCAATCCCTCCATATTTGAAATAGAGGGGTCAATTCTTCAGGTGCCTTCTCCCTCACAAACCAATCACTCTTCTCCATCTCAATAACATCATTTTCATCATCAACCTTCTGGATCACGTACGTTAGAGGCCTTTCATCAACTTCATAATATTCTGGTTCTGAATCATAGTCAACTAACTGCTCATCTTCTTCCTCCTCATCCACTAATCCTTTCTCTATAGGCTGCTCTGAGGTTCCAGCCTCATTTTCTATCACCTCTTCTCCCGTCAAATCACCAAGATTGAACCCTACGTCAACAAACCCAGCTTCGCACACATCATCAGCTGTCTGTGTATTCTCTACTTCAGGTTCTTCAGTTCTCCTGGCAGATCCTCCTGCTTCTTCAGTTGCTGCCCCTGAGGTGCCCTCTCCTGCCCTTGATGAAGTACCCACATTCAGAAATGGGTACTTAGATGTGTCAGTCAAATCATCTAACTCATTTTGAGTTAGCTGATTGGGCAGGCCGGCAGCAGCTTTTAGATCATTCACCTCCTTCAATAATCTCTTAATTAGGTTGTTTTGATCTACCAGCATTCTTGACATTCCTTCTAACACCTCGTCCTTTTGTTTCTCTCTCATTTCTTGATTCATCAACTTAGTTTTTATCATGCTTAGCTCGTTAGAAAGGGAGGTGTTGAGATTTATGATCACATCCTCATCCAGACTAGCTTGTCTATCAGTACGTGGAGGTTCTGAAAATGTTTGATGTTTCTGTTTTGTCCTCCTCTCATGCTCTCCAGTAACATAATTCTTCTTAGATCTCCTTTCTTTTTCAGCCCTAGCCTCAGATGCTATCTCACTCACCTCTTCTTCGAAGACATAGTCTTTCTCCTTAGCATATCTTTTCTCTTTTTAACCGCCTCAGATTGACTTTGTCTAGTCTCCTCCGTTCGTTTGGCCTCAGATTCTATCACCTTTCTGATATATGCCCATCGATCTGGAGTATACATGTTTTCCCACAGGTGAGTAATTCTTCCGCTGAAGTCATGCCTGATAGCACAACAATCAGCAAAGATCCGGGTATTCATCGACACTAGATTCTTGACTTCTCCGTGTCTTTGGATGTTGGGGACTTGATCGTTTATGATCATTTGAAGAAATCTGGGATAAAGCAGCCATTTATCCTTCTTCAAGGCCATTATGTTTTCAGCCATGCAGCTAAATATAAGATTTGCTATGTTAGCCTTCTCCCCTCTGCAGCATATAACCATAGCTTTTGCCCAGTCTAAGTTCAGCCCATCTGATCCACCTTTTCGGTGATCTAAGCACATTATGAAAACGCGGGCAATATATCTCGACTCCTTGGACAGAAAGGATTTTTTGATTTCCTTTCTAGTCCCGAAAGGAGAACCTTCGTATCCCATAGACAGGATAGCATCAAACACCTCCTGATCAGTCAAATCAATGTCACCTCCAGTGTCTTCTTCTAATCTCAGCACCCGTGAAATAATCTCTTCTGTAATAGTCACCTGATGACCCAAAAATTTGGCAACTATACTCTCAGTGTCTCCTTGAGTTTTGTATTCTGCGGTTCGCCAGAAATCTCGTATGTGCAAATCATATATAGTAGTAGAATGAGAGATGGCGTATGCTATCGGGGATCTCTGCAGCCATCTGATACAGTCCCTAAATCCTGCTGCTTTAGGATGAGTATCATCTAGAATAGCTGTGATATTGTTCCGTACATCGAACTTGAGATTCGCTATTTAGATCTGACAGACAAACGAATCAGGTTAGAAAGATTAAGCAAAATTAGAATTTAAGTATTTACAAACGTAATAAGATAAAAATGGTAATAAAGGTGAAAATACAGATATATACATATATATAGATAAATATATATATACATATATAATTAAAATAAACTTATAATTAATTTTTTTTTTGAAATGAAATAGTTTCGCAAAGACGAAACTATAGTTTCGCTGGGACGAAATTATAGTTTCGCTGAATTTATTTTAGAGTAGACAATAAATAAACACAATTTCGACAGACAAACATATAGTTTCGGCAAGACATGAAGATAGATTCGACTAAGCGAAACAACAGTTTTGGCAGGAGAAACTGAAATTCTTGGCGAAACTGTTTAGTTCGCTCGGGCAGCATAACTACACAGTTTCACTGAAAAAGATGAACTTTCATTCAGTTTCGTTGGACGATGGATAGTTTCGCAGAATGAACTGCGAGACTACCCAATC
Organism: Flaveria linearis; assembly: GCA_024085815.1. Classification (NCBI taxonomy): domain Eukaryota; kingdom Viridiplantae; phylum Streptophyta; class Magnoliopsida; order Asterales; family Asteraceae; genus Flaveria; species Flaveria linearis. The sequence continues at coordinate 41,069,346 of CM044017.1, read as the reverse complement.
GACATAATCGAATCCAGTCAAATGCGGGAAAGATTAGCCTATGAAAACTAATGTCATGAGTTCGAAACTCACTTCAGAAGCCCAAAATCGAGTCAAAATGAAACACAACAAGACAGATTAGGAGATTTGAGAAGAAACTCGAAGAAAAACCCTAGAGAGAACACAGTTTCGACGAAAGTAGCTTTTTACGAAAATGATTCTATTAGGTTCGAAGAGGTATTTAAATACCTCGGAGTTTTGCAGGGGAATAAATACATTCGCAGGACACAGATTCGCGAGAAAGTCATAGTTTCGGCAAGGCGAAATTATAGTTTCGTTGGCCTAAAGGATCAAAAGATCATAGTGCGAAAGAGTTAGCGAAACTGCAATTTCGCTTTGCGAAACTACCTACGAAAGTATACTTTCGCAGAAGCCCAAAAAATTTTTAAGAAAAAAATTGATTTTAACTTTAACAAATTAAAATAAAATAATAAAATTAAAATAAAAATAAAATAAAATAAAATAAGAATGAAAAATAAAAAGCAAAGAAAAGGACCCCACATAATCACGCTAGACAACGTTTTATTTTAACCGAGACTAAAGACTATCTAGAGAAAGAACGAGAAACTGAATGAATCGTCTGGAGAGTCATAGTTCGGTGAGATTGCAGATATTTTTTGTTCTTTCTTAAACCCAAGCCTTCTTCTTTTTGATAAGTAACCCGCAACTGTTGTTATCATGTTGTCGGTTAATTCAATAGATGACATAGAAAAATTCGATCCCCACAGACACTTGGCAAAGAAACCTATCCTGTCCTCATGATATTTTGGATGAAGGACACCTACAAATTAATTACATCTTTTCACACAAGATAAAAATCCCTTTTTCAGAGCAAGTACAATTCAATTTTACAACGATTGATGAGAGCTCCAGGTCAGTACTTACGTACAACAGAGGAGATCATCAAATTGTAGTGATGAACACTCCAAGTCAGTACTACCCTACAACAGAGGAGATATTCAAATTGTGTTGATGAGAGCTCCAGGTCAGTACTATCGTACAACAGAGGAGATCATCACGTTGTGCCGATGAGAGCTCCAGGTCAGTACTTCCGTACAGCAGAGGAGATCATCACTCCAGGTCAGTACCATCATACAGCAGAGGAGATAAGCACCAACAAGACACCACAGTACACAAGGAGGGTTCTATGATACAAATTTGAAAGGGATAAATTTGAAAGTTTAGGAACGGGGGAGAATAAGGCAAGGACAAAACAAAGCGAAGGAGCCTCATTCTCAATCCTTTTTGAACAAGGATGAGTAACTTTGTGAAGGCCAATGATGTCAAGGGGATTATCCGAGTATTCAGGCATTTTATATTTCTTAGTTAAGCTACGGGAGTACTATCTACTTTGCTATCGGGCTGGGCCTATCAAACAAATCCCGACCCGAAACTGTTGACCTCCTTCATATTGTTCAGACATCTCAACAGAGCAGAGGTTCTGCAAAAGGAGACAAAAGAAGCAATTAAAAAGATATAAACACTTATATTTACTCCCCTGAAATTTTTGCAAAGAACAGGGGAAGAAATTTAAATTAAAAAGAAATTTCTAAAGACAGTCATTTATTATTTAATTTAAATTAATTTTTTTAATAAGAAAGAATGGCGATGAACGGAGGAGCAAGAAAAATAATAAAGAAAAGAGCATAGGAGAAAGAAATATTAACAAGACAGAAGGGTTTAAAATGATATTAATCCTAGCATGGAAATCAATTCATAAGAACGAGGTTTATCAAAGGTTTTTGTGAAAAGATCTGCTTTTTGATGTTTTGTATCAATAGGAATAATATTAATAAAACCCTTTTCTTAAGCATCACGGATGACATGAATCCGTGTCTTAATGTGCTTGGTCCGAGAATGATGAATTGGATTCTTGGCAATCCCAATGGTTGCTTCGTTATCACAAAACAAGGGAGTATGAAGAAAGTTGATCCCATAATCCATCATCTGATGCTGAATCCATAACACTTGTGAACAGCAACTAGAGGCAGCAATATATTCAGCTTCTTCTGTTGAGAGAGAAACAGTGGTCTGTTTCTTGCTTTGCCAAGAAACAAGGCAATTCCCCAATTATTGACAGCCTCCAGTAACTGACTTTCTGTTTAGCTTACAGCCGTTGGAATCGCTGTCAGAGTAAGCATGCAAATCAAAATTCCCACTATAAGGATACCAAAGTCCTAACCGAGAAGAGCCCTTTAGATAACAAAAAATTCGTTTGACTGCCTTGGCATGGGATTCTTTAGGAGCTGACTGGTATCGAGCACAATATCCAACAGCAAAGGTGATGTCAGGACGACTTGTTGTAAGGTACATGAGGGAGCCAATCATGGATTTGTAGAGATGAGGATCGATTGGTTTACCGTTTTCATCAGGAGTGAGGCAAGTTTGAGCCGTGAAGGGAGTCATCTCAGAAGAAACGTCGTCCATTTTGAATTTCTTCAATATTTCCTTAATATACTTTTCTTGATGGATGAGAATTCCCTCTGGCTTTTGTTCAACTTGTAGCCCGAGAAAGAAACACATTTCTCCCATCATGCTCATTTCAAATATGTTTCGCATAACCTCCTCAAACTCCCGACATAATTGAGGATTGGTGTAGCCAAAAATAATGTCATCGACGTAGACTTGCACAATCAACGTCTCACCGTTTACCTCTCTTTGAACAAAGTCATGTCAATGGTGCCTCGCGAAAAACCATTGCTTAAGAGATACTGGGTCAGTGTCTCATACCAGATCCGAGGAGCTTGATGAAGTCCGTAAAGTGACTTATCAAGCTTATATACTTTGTCAGGTAAGTCTGGATCTTCAAAGCCTGGGGGTTGACACACATATATCTCTTCATCAATGTCGCCATAGAGAAATGCGCATTTGACATCCATCTGATAGACTTTAAATTGCTTGTGAGCAGCGTGCGCCAAGAATATTCTGATAGCTTCAAGACGGGCGACAGGTGCGAAAACTTCTGTGTAGTCAATTCCTTCTTCTTGAGCAAAGCCTTGGACCACTAATCTGGATTTGTTTCTCACCACTATGCTCCGATCATCAGGTTTGTTTTTGAACACCCATTTTGTTCCAATGGGGTACTTATTTGGTGGAAGATCGACCAGAGTCCACACCTTGAGTTTTCTGAACTGTTGCAATTCCAACTGCATTGACTCAACCCAGCAAGGATCTTGAAGAGCTGCATGTATGTTCTTAGGAACGATTTGAGATATAAAACAAGAGAACAAGCAGATATTAATCAATCCAGATTGACTCCGCATCCGAACTCCATCAGAAATAGAACCGATTATGTTGTCATGAGGATGATCTTTCAAAGTCTTGAAATCAGCAGTCATGGAAGGGATGTGAGTAGGTGGATGGTTAAGTGATGAGCTGGATGGTGAGGTAGAATTCGGTAAAGGAGATGAAGAAGGTGATGTTGATATAGGTGGAGGCGGAAGATCAAACAAAGATGAGGAAGATGCAACATTGACTGATGTATCATCACATGGTGTAGTGATATGAGGTATAATAGGTTCAACTGGTATAGGAGCAGGAGGAATGATGTTTGTTGTTGTATTGGAGATAGACGCATCATCATCGAAAACTGGAAGATTGAATGATTTGAACACCGTATCTGAGTCAAAGAACCAAGCTGGTTCTGAAGGAACATCAGAGGAATTAGATTCCTGCCAATCGACATAGAAGGACTCTTGAACGATACGTGTCCTCTTGTTATATACCCGATAAGCCTTTTGTGAAGAAGAATAGCCTACGAAATAACACTCATCAGACACAGCACCGAATTTTGTCTTCTATGCTTGAGTATTCAGGAGAGTGCACGAGCAACCGAATGGTCAAAAAAAGTCAATCAAAGGTTTTCTCTTGTGAAATAGCTCATACGGAGTCTTCATCTTATCCTTGACTATCAACACCCTGTTAAGAACATAAGAAGCACAATTCACAGCCTCAGCCTAAAATATGATGGGTAAGGAGGATTCTATTAACATTATACGTGCAGCTTCAATGAGGGTGCGATTCTTTCGTTCCGCGACACCATTCTGTTGAGGAGTTCTCGTAGCACTGAACTGTCTTAATATTCCTTTGGTTGCACAAAAGGAGTCAAAAATTTGATTTTTGAATTCAGTACCGTTGTCACTTCGAATAGCCATAACCTTCCTCTTGCTTATCGATTCAATCAAAAGAATTAACTTTTGCAACTCCTTAGTAGTCTCTCCTTTGTGAGCAAGAAATCTTACCCATGAATATCTGGAATAATCATCTGTAATCACAAGACAAAAAGATTTCTTAGCAATAGATTTAACACTTATTGGGCCAAACAGATCAATATGTAACAACTCCAGGGGATTTGAGATGCTATTTTCAATTCTAGGTTTGTGTGGTTTCTTATGTTGCTTTCCTTTTGCACATGCTATACATTTCTCAACCACAGAAATGTCTTTTAAAGGTAATCCCCGAACGAGATTGTTTTTAACTAATTTGTTTATGATTTTGAAATTAACATGGCCCAATCTGCGATGCCATAAGAAAGACTCAGAGGTGGAAGCTTTAGACAAGAGGAATGTGACTGCGGATGATGAATCCTTTGAATTCATGTCAAGGAGATATGTATCATGCTTTCTTGGAGCCCGCATGAGTACCATATTATCTGGAATATCAATCTCAGATTTCAAAAAGAGACATTCATTGGATTTGAATAAGACCGGAATGCTTTTATCACAAATCTGAGAGACGCTCAACAGATTGAATGCAAGCTCGGGTACGTAATTGACTTTCTCCAAGGTGAGCGAACCATTACAAACTTCTCCTTATCCTATCATGTTTCCTACTTTCTTGTCTCTGGCGAAAGCAACATAACCACCATTGATTATGCGGTAGTTAGTCAATAAATCTTTAAGTCCCGTCATATGTCTGGAGCATCCACTATCAACATGCCACACGCTATTTACAAGCTTAGTGGATGACTCCTGCAATAATATCAAGAAAGAGTTAACCAGGTGAAATGGGCACCCAAGTTTGAACAACTTTAGGTTTCGCCGAAGAAGATTTCTTGCAAAAGAAATTATTAACTAATTGTTTCAATTTACTCCCAAAAGAATTTCTATTAACATGTCTATGATGTAACTGAGGACAGTGCTTAACAATATGATCATTCTTACCACATTGAAAACAGTGAAATTTTAATTATGATTCATTATGTAATGAAGTAGAGATTTTATCAATACATATTTCTTCATCACATTCAGATAATCTTGAATTATCATCACTGTATACCGCATTCATGTTAACAGAGCTGACTTTATTTGAAAAAGAATGATTATGTGCAGAGGACAATGAGATGTTATCTGAAATACATGTAGTATTAGTACCGCTAGTACTTGCCTCAGATGAAGATGTAATCCTGTCATTAAACACAGGAAATTTTGCAGGTATAAATGATGGAATGGGATGAGAGAAGAATTTTTCAAAAGAGTTAGTTTTTGTTTCCTCATCACTTTTCACAGTATGATCAGACAAAGGATCAACATAGTCAACAGATGAATCAGAATCACGATCCACAACATTTAAAGAACAAACAGAAACATTACTAGAACAGAACGAAATAGAGTCTTTTACAGCGTCACTAGAAACAAAGACAGAATTTAAACTAGAGTTATGATCTAAAACAGAATGCTGAGGTTCAGGTGTACTAAGGCTAGAGCATCCAAGCCCTCTAGTCGGTCCATAATCGTAGTCCTCACGAACATGCATAGGATTCACACCTTCTAAACCTACAGACATACTGTTAGAATCTACTTTGATCAAATCATTAGAAGGATGGGGAATGGGCATCAGAGAGTAACAGTATATACTAGGAGGAGGATAAACCTTAGGATTTTCATATCCCAAACCTGTTTTAATCCTAGCCCCACGTTGAGATTTAAATAAATCATCATGTTTCATTCCTGATATGGTCCATTTATCAAGTTTTGACTGAAGTTTGCTTGTCTCAAACTCAGCTAGGGCAACCCTTTCAGTCAAACTGTTCACCTCAATGTTTCTTTCTAAAACAATTCTTTTTAAATGATCATTTTCTTTTAGCGCTTCATTTAATTTAACAAAGTATTTTGACTCATTCGTTTTAAGTTCTTCATTCATTCGTTTCAAATCTTTTTCATTATCAATTAATAGACGATTAGTCTTATAAACCCCAAATAATCTGATTTTGCATGCAGACGAACACATATCTTGAATTACATCATATGGAAGTCCCATCACCACCTTCTCAGCTGCAAGAGCTTTATCACATTGATACACCAGAGTACTCGACTTGTTTTCCTCTACGGTGGTAGCAGCATTGTCATCATTCCTTTCTAGCACTGTGGATTGAGTTCCTTGCTTTCCGCACTCCTTCAGATTTTCTTCTTTCCCACACTCCTTCTCTTCAACTCCATCATTAAACTCCTTAAATGGATCAAATTATTCCTCACCGTTCATCTTCATTTCCTCTTCCTTAATTTCAGATACTAACGCTTGATTAACTTCTTCTTTTGTCTCTTTAGCTTCTGCTCTCCAGTCAAAGTTGGAAATTAGAGCAGTTTCTTTCTTGTGGCTTGTCTCATCTTTACCCCCACCAGCAGCCAATCTTGGAATTCCAGAGTTATTAGGATCAGTGGCGATTGGCAATGGACATTCGCGTTTAAAGTGTCCCAATTGCTTGCAATTAAAGCATCTCAGCTTGGACTTATCAAAACCCAATTTGGAGTTGGAGCTTTGACCTCCAAAGTTCTTTCTACCGGTCCTTTCCATAAATCTCCGGGCTCTAAGCGTCAACATTGCCATTTGCCACTGAATATCAGTTTCTTCAAGATCATCTGGATCCACTTGATACATGTCCTCCATTGTCATTCCTTTACCTTTCAAATCACCTGCAACAAGTGCTTCATAACTTTGAACAAACATCCCAAAAAGGGCCATAGTCTCAGCTGGAACGGAAGCTTCAGTAGATGCTTTAAATTCCCTTTCTCTTTCCCCGAGTTAATGCCACTTCCAGAATAATCACACAAGGTCACTGCTCCTTGACGTGATGCCTGCATTGATGAGCTTGCAGCGGAAGATAGTAATGCAGCATTCTGTGAATAACCGGATGTTGGCATGATGGATTGATTAAACTCCCTCCTTTTCAGATCCAAATCAAAAGACTTCAGCTTGTTAATCACGTCCATCAGCTTATAATCAGCAAAGTTTCTTTCTTGTTTCAACATTCTCACTTGTAAACTCCACTGGGGTGGAAGAGAGTCTAGGAGTTTATTCACTTGCTCATGGTTTCCCAACTGATCGTCATACTTCTTTAAGGTATTTGAAACGGATAGAAAACGATTAGTAATGTCAGTAAGATCTTCATTCTTGTGTCCCACAAATGAATTGAACTCCTTTTGAGCTTGAGTCTTCTTATATTTCCTTAGATCCTCATTTCCATCGTAAAATTCACACAAGGCATCGTATAAAGATTTTGCGTCTTTGTGTTCAGCAAAGCGATTGTAAATATCAGGTGCAAGACATAATGTCAAGGCTCCGAACACTTTTTGATCTCGGTCAATCAGTTTTTGATCCTTTTCGGTGAATGTGGAGGAGTCCGCGTTTGGAGATACAGTTCCACCGATAGTAACGGTTGGCTTGTGCGGTCCAATGATGATTGAATCCCATTGATTGTGGTCGGTGTAGAAGAAGAAAGCCTTAAGACATCTTTTCCAATCTTCAAAGTTATCCCCGTTGATGAGTCTAGGAGGTCTATTGGGGGGCAACACTCTCTAAATCAGCCAGGGTGAGAGTAGTCATTTTGGACATGATAGTTTCGCTGGAGAAAATGTAATTTCGCTGGAAGAGATTCGCTGAGAGCTAGTTTCGCCCGGGCGAATGTACGCAGCTGCAGGCGAAAGTGCTGATTTTGATAGTTTCGGCAGCAATTTCGCTAGCCAGAGACTATCTAGAGCTTAGTTTCGCTGGAAATTTTGCAGGAAACAAGCTTGAACTTTCGTTCAGATTACTTTCAGCAGCAAGTTCGCGCAAATGTCACCCAATAAAGAATGAACTTTCGTTCAAAAACCATAGTTTCGCACTAAAAGAGTCAGAAGGGAAAATTGTAGTTTCGCTGAAAGAAGATACAGTTTCGCTGGAAGATGCTATAATTTCGCTGGAAGAACAGAAAACCCTCTTAAACCCCAAGAACAGTCGAAAATCACCCAGATCTCAATGAATTTGAAAAGGAGTGATTCACGAAGCTTCCTCAATCAGAAACAAGTAATATACAATCAATTTTCATGACAAAAACACTCTGTTTTGATGTAGAAATGGAGAAATGATGGTATTGAACAAAAATAACCAAAAACCTCAAACAATCAAGAGCACTAAGGCTCTGATACCATATTGTAGGTCCATTTGATCGGTTTTCAGTGCAGAAGAATGCTTGAATCGTTCAATACCAAACACACACAACAAACACTAAGATATGAAGATCAAAATAACACCAAAAAGCTTTCAAATAAGGTTTTAATGATGAACAATCATCAATGAAATAAAACAAGCTCAATATATTCAGGAAGAACAAGCTTACAATAGCGTCTTGCAACGGTAATACACGATTAGGGTTTTTGCAAGGATGGCCAACAATGAGCAAAATGAAATCTATATATAGCTGTCATAGTTTCGCATACAGTTTCGCTGGGGGCGAAACTGTACTGGCGAAATAGTAATTTCGCCCGGCAGAAACTATAGTTTCGCTAACAGTTTAGCTAGACAGCTATATTTACATATAAACTAAACAACGTACAAAAGAAAACTAACATAGATCCTATTATAAAGAAAGATAAACAAATACTAATCTAATGGTGAGTCCAACCTATCTTGATCTTCATAAGTGTATCATCCGCATAGAAAAGATAAGTAATGTCAACCTCCCCGTTCGAAAAACAGATACCTTTGAAAACCCCAAGAAGTTTCGCCTTATCCAAAAGCCACGACAACACTTCCATAACAATCAAGAATAGAAAAGGCGACAAAGGGTCTCCTTGTTGAAGCTCCTTTTCACAATTAAAGTCAAAGGTAGGAGACCCGTTTACCAAAACCGCGGCTCTAGAAGAATTGCATATACCCTTGATCCATTCACACCACCTATCACGAAAGCCCATTTGAGACATAATCGAAAGCAGGAATTTCCAATTTACGTTATCATAAGCCTTCTCGAAATTGATCTTCAATAAAAACGCCTTTCTATTTCTTTTCTTCAACCAATTGACCACTTTATTAACAACTAAAGGCCCATCCAAAATGAAAAGTCCCGACAAGAAGGCCGATTGAGACTCGGAAATAATAAGACCCTTAACTTTTTTTAGACGATTTTCAAGACATTTAGAAATGACCTTACTAATCATCCCAACCAAAGTTATAGGCCTATAATCTTTAAGGCCTACGGGAGTTTTAATCTTAGGGATCAAAGTGATGAAAGAAGAACCGCATCCCGGGCTAATCAAACCAATTTCGTGAAAACCCGTCATAATATTGAAAAAGTCGTCTTTAAGAAAGTTCCAAAAGCGCTTAACAAACCGAAAATTAAACCCATCAGGGCCCGGCGCCTTATTAGAACCATAACCGAAAACCGCCTCTTTAATTTCTTGTCTAGAGAAAGGAGCGACTAAGTCTTCACTCACTTGATCTTCGAGTTTATTAATCCCCGTACAGCACAAGTTCGGCCGAGTATTATATTGCTCTTTGAAATGATCTCTAAAAAACCTCAATACTTCTCTTTCGACCAAAGCCGGCCTTGTAACCCAATCTCCGTTGATGATAATACCCGGTAAAGAGTTTCAAGCCTTTCTACCGTTTACCATATTATGGAAAAAGTTGGTGTTTTCGTCGCCCAAACTAGCCCACTTGACACGAGATTTTTGCCTGATGTCTCGCGCCTTAAGAAATTCAATGTCTTCAAATGCTTTCTTGCACTCTGTCCAAATCCACATATCCGAGTCTACCAACTCATTATTCTCCATTTGCAACTCCATGTCATCTTTCTCTTTTCTCAGTCTAGCCTCATCCTCCACTTCTTTAGAACTAAAGTCTTTGAACCAATCTCTTAAAACATCCCTGAGTCTCCTTAATTTGTTGTGCAAATTCAAATCAGCCGCCCCTTCATTGTTCCAGCTCCCTAAAGCCGTGTTTACCACATCTATACATCCTGGCCTTTCCAACCAAGAATCAAAAAATCTAAAAGGCTTAGCCCCGAAATTCAGATCTTTTACTGTCAAAACCAAAGGGGCGTGGTCCGAACACTCTCTACTCAACGCCCGAACACACGCGTTAGGCCAGTTGTTGAACATGTTTTCGCACACTAACATCCTATCGATTCTACTAAACTTGCAAACCCCTTTTCTAATAGTCATACAAGTGAATTTTGACCCTTTCAAGTCGTATTCCCGTAACCCGGCATCATCAATAAACTCGTTAAAATCATGGGCACACACCGGGTCAAAAACCGAGTTTTTTCTCTCATCCCCATCTCTAACCGCATTAAAATCACCAAACACAACCCACCAACCTTGATTCGCACTTATCAGATTATTAATTTTAGTCCACAACTGGCGCTTACCACTAGTAGATTGCGGAGCAAAAACGTTAACAATATTTAACCGGATAGAACCTGCCTGGATACAACCAGCCACGTGCAGAAAATTCCGGTCTTTGCTAACAATGTCTTTAACAAATACTTTAGGATCCCACATACAAACCATACCTCCCGAGTTACCATTCAAACTAACAAAATCAAAATCAAACCTCGTACCTCCCCAAAATTTTGCAACCAAACCCACATGAATATCGCTCACCATGGTCTCTTGTAACCCAATAAACGACACCCCCGTGCATATTCTTAAGTCTCTTAACCCAATCCGTTTTACCACAACCCCCAACCCCATGAATGTTTAGAGAAAGGCAATTCATACCTTACCAACTTGTACCCCTTCAAGATCAATTGAATCCTTAATAAGCTTGTGAGAATCCTGTAAATCGGCACCTAACATTTTACCCAGAGCAATAGTAACATCGACTTCATTAGCTTGGGACTTGAGCACATCTGTGTTAGAACAAGGAGAGTCAACCAGGGATACAGGTATTTCATTGTTATTGTAAGACGGTTAAGAGTTAAGGTCAAGGATCTTGGGATCTGGTTGGGCCGCCTTTGGGCGAGAATCCATATCAGACTCCAGGCCCAACAATGGGTCAATACCAAACATATCTTTATTGCCCTTGGGCTTTTTCCCCACCTTAGTTTTCTCAAGGCTACTTGAGTAACCGGATTGTGCCGGCCCAAAGTACCTAAAAAAGATTTTTTTTCTTTTATTGATCAAAACCCTCTGGTCAACATTCTCTGTGTCAAAGCAATTATTGTCATCGAAAACAAACTGATCCCCTGGCACAAAATCATCCATCCCATTATTAACTTCCATATTTTGCACCAAAGAATTAGGAAGGTCATTAACTCCAATATTTTGAAAGGGAGTTTCCAAAATAACCGCCTCAAACCTTGCTCCCGAAACTCCTTCATCGGAAACTGCCGCTGCTGCTAGAACTGGCTCATCTCCGACGACTTCATTAACATCCCTCATGCCGTCAGAATCATCTTCAACCTCTATGTCATCTGCATTGTCTGTGTGAGAGCCCGTATCGGAGGATGTATTGGAAACTTTATAGAAATCAGGGACCCAATCCCCGACCTCTTCTGCAACCCAGATAGAGAACTTCCTCTCCCTCCACACCAACGAAATCGTTTCAACAATTCTTTGACCATCACCTACCAAAACCCCGATGTAGTTGTACGATAAGTCGTCATCACCACCTGATCTAGCGGCTCTATGAACAATCTTACCGTAAGAACTATCAACAACGTCAATAACTTCACGAGAAATTAATTGCAACAGGAGACCCGTAAGTTTTAGCCATGCTAAACGTTCTGCAGTATCGGTTTCGGTCACTCAACAAGTGGTTTCTTTCTCTCAAACTCACTTTGAACAACACTCAGAAAGAGTCCTAAGAAGAGTTGATCATAATATAACAAGTATCCAGTGATAATAAACAGAAGTAAATTTTCAAGGTACTTTTATATATTGATTCTCAACTCAAAGGATTACAAGACTCTTACACGGCACAATCTCTCTATCTATTGAGTTACAATGAGAACTATATATAATACTACCTACAGCCGGATATAGTTTGATCCCAGCTGGAAACCTATAACCAAAAAGCCTATACTACAAGACTATAGGTTGAGGTATCTCGGATATATTATCTGAGATTTGGTAGTCAGGACATGTCCCTGACTTACCTTTTGTCACCAACTAAGGTTGGTAACATGTACTATCATAAAAAGGTAAACAGTAGAATAAAGTATGGTCAACAACATGGCTCTTTGGGAAGAAGTCATGCTATATCAGAGGTCTGCAGCGGATAGTCAGAGACTGTACTTATGTCTACTGGTCATAGCAATGTCTTCCGAAGGTTAAATTGCTTTGGAAGTATAACTTCTTCCGAAGCCACTTATACTTCGAAAGACTGCTTCTTCCGAGGCTTGGAGTCTTCTTTATCTTCGGAAGTAGACTTTGTCTTTAGCTCTTTCTTCAGACTTTGTCTTCGGAAGTGTTCTTCAGACTTTGTCTTTGGAAGTGTTCTTCAGACTTTGTCTTCAGCTCTTTCTTCAGACTTTGTCTTCAGCTCTTTCTTCAGACTTTGTCTTCAGCTCTTTCTTCAAACTTTGTCTTCAGCTCTTTCTTCAGACTTTGTCTTTAGAAATGTTCTTCAGACTTTGTCTTCAGCTCTTTCTTCAGACTTTGGAAGATCTCATACTTAGCTTCGGAAGCCTTTGAATGTAGCACCAAAATTGACTATGTGAAGTGGTTTTGGTTGCACCAGCCTTATAATGACCCAACAAACTCCCCCTAGGCTGATGCTACCAAAACTTTACTTCTCTCTTCTTCTTAAAACTTTCAGCACCAAGGAAAGTAGATATCTATCTGTTTCCTTGTTCTTTCCTGATGTAGTGCTGAGAAGTTTGTACAAATCCTTGGTAGACAGAACATCCAGTCTGTTACCTTGTATTATATGTACCCTTTCTTGTGGCCCTCTGAAAAGAGTTAGTTGATGGGAAGTATAGTCATATTCCCATCTAACTATTGGTACTAATTCCGGACCCTCCACCATCTGTAGAAAGGCTGCGCCCTTGGTGGTAGGTCTTTCCTTTTCTTCCTGTCTTCTCAGCTTCAACTCTTCATTGATCTTTGCCTTTGCAGTCAGCTCAGCTAAGTGAATACTGCTGAGATGATTGTTGATGACAGCAGCAGTCTCAGAGTTGGAGGGGTTGGAGAATGGCTTCTCTGCAAGCTCAGCAATGTCAAATCTGCTGAGATGCAATAGAGAAGTGGCATTGAGCCGGTTGATTTCACCATTCTCTCTTTCCATAACAAAGTTGTGAGAAGTTTCATCGAACCTCCACTGGATTATACTTTTCCTAGGCACAGGAGACTGACTAGGAATCCTGTCCTCCTTCTTTGTATCCAGTAGTGTCACCAGTTTTCTTCTAAGTCTCTTCTCTTCAGCATTTAGAGAATCAGAGTTAAGACCGAGAAGTATTGCAGCCTGGCCCAAAGTTCCTCTAGGCAAATCAAGAAACTGATCTAGTGTGAGGGAACTTGAAGAGTCATCAACATAGGTGATGTTATGAGATATTCCTCACAGGTGATGTTGCTCAGAGTTGTGTAGTTGTTGAGCTTTGTCTTGATTTCCTTAAACTCTTCAAGAGAGAGATGTTGAGAAGGCTGAGGGGATGGTTTGGGTATCAGTTGGGTAGGTTTGGGTTTAGAGGTTCTAGGTTGTGTTTTGGGTTTAAGGATAGGAAGTTTAGGTGGTTGTGGTGATGAAGTAGGTATGGGTAGAGTTGTAGGTTTAGGGGTGAAGGTTTCATCTAAGGGCTCGGTTTTGATAGGAAATGGGATTGGTTCTTCTGGTGTAGGTTGTGGTTGAGTGGTTGGGGTGAAGATCATTCCCTGTCCTCTTCTATACATCTCCTTCCTCTTTCCCATACGGATGTCAGCCTTTATTTCACTGACTATCCGTTGGAGTGTCCTTTCGGACATGGGTCCCCCCTGCCTACCAGAGAATCCGTGAGCCCGAAGATAGTCCTTCATCCAGGCTATGTCATTGAGCTTCTTGGTGGCAGTGACCCTCTCTACCTCTTCCCTCCGCTTCTTCTCGTTCATCTTCTCCCTTGCAGCCTTCTTCCTTTCTTTTTCCATTTGATCCTGCTCTTTGTTGTGGAGCAGCAGGATCATATCATCATCATATGGAGAAAGTTCAGGAAGATTAAAGCCTCTTGAGAGTAGGAACTTAATCCTAGTTTCTCTCAACTGCAAGGCAGCTTTCCTTTGTTCTTCTTCTTCTCTCTCCAAGGCCAACCTAGCTTCTTCTTCTTGTCTTACCCTGGTTGTCCTCTCCAAAGTCACCAACTCCTCTAGTGGTAGCAGGAGTATTTACTCATTGGCTACTCCTAAGTTGATGAGCTGATCAATGAGTGCTGCCCTTCTCTTGTTGTTGATTTCCTCCTGATTGGCTGCAGCTGCCTTTGAACTAGCAGCTAGCAGCTTCTCAGCAGGAAGTCTACCTTTCTTCTTTAGCTTCTTAATCCTTTCCTCTTCCTGAAGCTCTTCCGCAGTCATTTTCCTTTTGCCTTTGTCTTTAGCAGAACTTGACTGTGGTGGTTCTTGGATAGAGGGATCGGATTGAGAGAGAGGATCAACTGGTGTTTGGGATGGAGGTAGATCAGAAATGTCCTCCCTGCTCACCTCAGATGCTATTTCAGCAATGACATCTGTGATGATCAGTTCCTCGGACATTTGGAACAAGCCTTCCGCAGCTTCCATCTCAGCTTCGGAAGACTTATCTTGTTCTTCCGAAGTTTCAACTTTAGCTTCGGAAGTTTCAGCCTGAGCTTCGGAAGAAGAAGCTAATGCAAGTTCTGTCCCAACTGTTTCGGTTGCTGGGCCATCAGTCTCCATTTCCACTTCGAAGTTAATCTTAGGTTCCATGTAGACCTTAGGTTGACCAACTTCCTCTACAGTGGTAGACGGTGCAGTCAGCCTCTGAAGCTCTTCAGCCCCAAAGTATATCAGTGTGGTGTCAGGGCTGGGCTGTTCTAAGGAGGATCTCAATACAAACTTTGTGAAAAGTCTGTAGAGATCATGAACCATTAGTGAGTCAATCTTTAGAGTTGATTGAGATGACTCAGGTAGGGTAATGAGTTGGGAAGTAGAGAACTGGATCAGTGGTTCCTCAGATGTTTGTCTCTGATCTTTCTCCCCCTTTTTGGTAGCATCATCTTGAGAGCTAGATGAGCTAGAGGAAGAAATCAATGAGACCTGAATAGGTACATGCCTAACAGACCTCTCCGTCTGTTTCTCAGCTAGTTGAGCCTTGAGATTGTCAATCTCAAGTTACTGAGTGGCTATCCTGGTCTCTAAGATCCTAACCTGAGATTCAAGGTTTGAGACCTTAGAGAGCAGGTACTGAAGAGTGAGTTGCATACTTCCCTCATCTTCATGTGAAGAATCACGGGGAGATGAGATAACATACCTTATATGTTCAGTCTCACCACCAGATGTGGCTTCTTGGCACCCTGGATACCTTTGCTCAAATTCATCTCTTTCAGAGATGTCAATGGGCAAAGTTGCTGTAGACTCAGTCTGATTGATGTTACCACTGTCCTGAGAGCTCAGTGAGAGACTCTGAGTAGTGGCAGCTGAGCCTACATGAGTCCCTTCCACATAAGTGGGACTCACCTCAGTAGTTGGCTGCTGATGGGGGCTAGAGATAATGGATCTCTCTTGGCTCTGTTGATCTTTGAGAGGGTGTTGCGGATCAACTTCATGGCCATGGAGAGATGTTATCTCTTCATCAGTTTGGATTAAAAGGTCAGTGAAGGATAGAGAGGTTAAACCTACTGACCCGAGACCTAGATCAATGTCTACAGGCATTGAGCCTCTTATGGGGCTATCCCTTGTTGGCTGCACAGGGGAGTGTAAAGACTCTCCCTGTGGGCTAAAGGCTTGGGTTTCGGGCTCTTGGGTTTAAGACTGAGGAGGCTTAAAACCTAAATTGAGGTCAAAGGAGAAGGATGGTGTGACCTCGGACTGAGTGGGAGCCCATGTTTCCACTCTAGTCCTTTTGGATTGAACTGGAGGAGCTTGTTCAATCAGAGTAGATTGAACAAGGGTTCGTTTGGGGCATCTCTGATATGTGAATTTGATTAGTGGAGAGGGTATTGGGACATTTGTGGTGAGGGTTGCTGGTGTGGGTTCATCACCTGTGGGGTCAACAGGGATGTCACCAGGAGCTATGCGCTCAATCATCTGTGGAGGTAAAGGAGTATACCTTCCAGTAAAGTTGATGGACACCTTCTTCAAAGTCTTAAAGATGGTAGGCCGCACTTGAGGAACAGTTAGAGCAGCTGCACAGACAAGCTTGCTTTGTTCCAACTCGCAGTTGATGATGTGTTGAATGTATCGGGGATACATGAAGAATGTGTTCCTTTGAAGATTCCCGATTAAGTTGGTCAACACAAACCTTGAGTAGTTGAAGTGCAGGCCTCTCACCAACCTATGAACTAGGCATCCTAGTTCGTATGGGATTTGATCCCATCCCCCAGACTTGTTGGATAGGCAGTGCGGGACAATGTGTAGAAGAAACTTCCAATGATATGAGAAGTTAAACTTGTAGAAGGTTGACCTGCTCACATCTCCACCATATCCCATGAGGATGTAGGTGCCATCCAAGTCTTCTTTGGGAAACTCAGTAGGAGCTGCATCATCATGAAGCTCGAGATGCTCCCTGATAAGTTGTTCACTAATGACCAACTCCTGTCCCCAAATGCGGGTGCTCAGGACGCGAACCCCATTCAGAATTTCAGCTTGACCGTTACTCCAAAATTCAGTCATATGGTTGGAGTAAACAGTGGGGTTAACAGTAAGCGCCGTGAAGTAGGTTGATTCAGAAAGAAAGGTGATGATTTGGGTGAAGTCTGCATCTCTTGACGAATCAAGTAATGCGACCTGGTTGTGTTAAGGGTTTAACGCCATTGTAAGAGAAAATGAGCTTGAATTTGGGTGAATTTTAGGATTGACAGTGAAGGAAATGTTTAGGGCAGTAAATCGGTAAAAGAAGATGAAATTGAACAATCTGGATTATTTAAATGGTAAGAATTTAGGTAATGGTGGTAGGGCGGCAGTTGGCGGTTATGAGATGACAGTGGCGGTAAGGGATAATTTTAAATAATTAGACATTATCAACAAAATCTTTACCTTTTACAGAGTGGGGCCCAAAAAGATACCCGTTACACAGTAAGAGCTCTCTTTCCTAGTATAAAACGTTTTCGAAGGTAATTTGTCTTCCGAAGGCAATCCTTTCTTCCGAAACAAAACATTGCTTCCGAAGGTAAGAGCTGCTTTCCGAATGAAAAGTTTTATAAGCTTCGGAAGTAGATCTGATATGAAATCAATCGCTTCTTCCGAGACTAAAAACTCTCCGAGAAGAAAATTTCCATGGAGGAATTTGTCTTCGGAAGATATTTGGAAATATCTTCCGAGATTTAATTCCTCTTCGGAAGAAATTTACACTTGGAATATTTCAAAGAGATCTTTTGTAACATGGCTTAAATTGTATTGACACATGACATTACACATTAAAAATCTTTCAAAAAGGTAGTTGATCAATGTTTATCATCCCAATAGCTGATATGAGATACTTAAATCTTTGTTCATCAAAAGCTTTTGTGAACAAATCAGCATATTGTTCATTTGAGTCAACTTTGATTAATTTTATCAGATTTTTCTCATGAATATCTCTAATGAAATGATACCTGATATCAATGTGCTTTGTCTTGGAGTGCTTCACTGGATTTTCTGTGATGGAGATAGCACTGTTGTTGTCAATATGGATAGGAGTACTCATGAAGTTGAATCCATAGTCTAACATCTGGTTCTAATCCACAGCAACTGAGCATAGCAGCTAGCAGCAACGATGTATTCAGCTTCAGCAGTTGATGTAGATACACAGGATTGTTTCTTGCATTGCCATGAAATGATCCTTCCACCAAGAAATTGACATCCTCCTGATGTGGATTTCTTGTCAATGTTGCAGCCACCATAGTTACTGTCAGAGTATCTATAGAGATTGAAATCACTATTTCTTGGATACCAGAGACCTAGTCTAGGTGCTCCTTTGAGGTATCTGAGTATTCTCTTTGCAGCATCTAGGTGAGACACCTTTGGAGCAGCCTGATATCTTGCACAAATGTAAGTGGCAAACATGATATCAGGTCTACTAGCAGTGAGATACATCAGAGAACCAATAATTGCTCTATACTGATGTTGATCAGTATCCTCCCCCTCAAGGTCAGGGCAAAGATTATGGTTTCTGGGTATGGGTGTCTTGGCTGGCTTACAGTCCTTCATCTCAAATCTTTCTAAGATGTCATTGACGTACTTGGATTGATTGATGAAGAATCCTTCCTTCAATTGCTTCACCTGAATTCCTAGGAAAAAGTCCATTTTCCCATGGAACTCATCTTAAATTTCTGCTTCATAGTGCTCTCAAAGTCCTTACACATTTAGTTATTTGAAGAACCAAATATGATGTCATCAACATAGACTTGAACGAGCAAAATGTCTTCTCCAGTCTTCCTGATGAAGAGAGTCTTGTCAATGGTACCTCTTGTGTAGCCATTCTTCAGGAGAAACTGAGACAAAGTCTCATACCACAGCCTAGGTGCTTGGTGCAGCCCATATAGAGCTTTATCCAACTTGCACACATAGTTAGGGTGTTATGGGTCTTCAAATCCTGAAGGTTGACATACATAAATTTCCCTATCTATATCCCCATATAGAAAAGCACACTTGACATCAAGTTGGTAGACTGTGAAGTTCTTGGTTGCAGCATAAGCAAGGAAGATCCTAACTGCCTCAAGTCTTGCAACAGGTGCAAAGACATCAGTATAATCAATTCCTTCCTCTTGGGTGTATCCTTGAACTACTAGTCTTGCCTTGTTCTTGATAATCAAGCCTCTATCATCTTTCTTGTTTCTAAAAACCCATTTAGTGCCTATGGGTACTTGACCAGATGGTAGTGGGCATAGATTCCAAACCTTTTGTCTTCTGAATTGAAGCAGCTCCTCCTGCATCGATTCAACCCAACTACTATCCTTTAAGGCATCTTCCACCTTCTTGGGTTCCATCTGAGATAAGAAGCATGAGTACAAGCAGACATTCCCATGATGAGTTTGCCCTCTTGTTCTCACACCCTCAGAGACATTCCCTATGATGTTCTCAGTTGTATGAGTGTTGTGAATCCTAAGACGAGGAATCACTTGATAAGTCCAGGTTGGACATATTCTGGTCAGGAACTGGATCACTCTTTCTGGCTGTTGTTTCAAAGTCATTCAATGAGGACTGATTGAATGATTGAGAAACATCATCAATGGTTGGCCATGAAATAGTATTAACAGTTGCCTGTTCCTTCAGAATACTACTTCTTTCAACCTGGTGTTGTAATGGATCACCTGAAGAGCTTTGAGGTTCATCAAGTGATTCACTTATTGAAGCTTCACTATTTCTTAAGATAGTTACACTATCAGATCTGTGAATGGTTGAAGCTTGTTGTCTTTCAGGTCTTAGAGAATTTGGAAGAGGTCTGGGTAGCTCAAACAGTTGATTAGCATCATTATCAGCATCACCTTGAGCACCTGTTCCATCTGAAACATTCTCACAAGATGGTTTAGAATAGTTTGGAAATAATTCCAAGTCAAAGATATAATCAGGTCCATTCCCCCTAACACACGGAGTATGCTCATTAACAACTATATTGATGACTCCTCAAATTGTTGATTCTTAATGTTGTATACTTATAAGCTTTAGAGCTAGAAGAGTATCCAACAAAGATAGCATCATCTGACTTCTCAGCAAACTTTGCTAAGTTGTCTTTTGTGTTAAGTATGGTACACCTGCAGCCAAAGGACCTTAGAAAGCCAATGAACGGTGGCCTCTTGTTCCATAACTCATAAGGGGTTTTTCCATGGGGCTTAACTACAAGAACCCTGTTCTGCACATAGCATGCAGTGCTAACTGCCTCTGCCCAGAATGTTAGAGGTAGTTTTGAATCAGCTAACATGGTTCGAGCAGCCTCAATAAGTGTCTTGTTCCTCCTCTCAGCAACACCATTTTGTTGAGGAGTTCTGGGAGCACTATATTGTCTGGCAATCCCTTTTGAGTCACAGAATGAGTCAAGAACAAAGTTCTTAAACTCAGTCCCTTGATCACTTCTAATGATCTTAAGGATTAATTTGATTTTCTATTTTAAGAATAAAAGATTTTATCGTTTCAGCAGTTTCATTTTTACTTCTTAAAAAGAATACCCATGTAAATCTTGTAAAATCATCAACAATCACAAGGCAGTATGATTCTTTCAATGCTCATTATACTTGTGGGACCAAAGAGATCCATGTGCAATAAGTGTAATGGAGTTGACACACTTGGATTTATGAGATGATCTGTGTTGTTTCCCTTTCAGACATGCAACATAGTTATCTTTGCAAAAAAATTCCTTTTTAGGCAGACCATGTACCAAGTTATTTTTAGCCAATTTATTCATTGTTTTAAAATTCACATGACACATGTGTTTATGCCATAGTGTTGACTCATCACTATCAGCTTTGGAAAGAAAGCATGATACTTCACCCATAGGAGAAGCATTGTTCATATCTAGCTTGTACATATCCCCTTTCCTGGGAGATCTAAGAAGCACCAATTCCGGAGGAATTGTCATCCCTGGTCTGAGGATAATGCACTCATGTTCTGTGAAAAGCATTTGATGCTTTTGATCATAGAATTAGGAAACACTTAACAGATTGTGTTCAAGCTGTTTAACAAAGTGAACTTTGTCAATGTTTATTCTGCCATTGGATATACTTCCTCTGCTAGAAATATATCCTCCGGCCTCACCTCCAAATTGAACAGGCCCTCCATTATAGTTCTAGAATTGTTGAAGGAGAGATCTGTTCCCTGTCATGTGCCTGGAGCATCCACTATCTACAATCCAGACATTGTTGTTCTTGTCGAATGGATGTCCCTGCACATAAGATGAGATGGTTAGTTTTGTTTCGAAGCCCAAGCCTTGCTGGTCTTGGGCTCTTCCAAGGATAATGACATAAATGAACCAAAAGATATGCATTGGGGTTCAATAGAGGTCGTTGAAGAAGAGGTTTGGGCTGCAGCATCTTCCTTGATCTTCCAATCCATCCTTGGTTGATCTTTGAGGATGAGCTTGTTGAAGCTTTTGCAGCATGGTTTTCTTCCGAAGCTTCTTTCTTTTCGGAAGAAGCCTTCACCACCTTTTCTTCCGAAGCAGTCTTCTTCTGGGATGGTTTCAAGGGAGCTTTCTTGTTCTTCCGAACTTTAGAAGCTTTGGCTTCCGAAGCCATTTTCCCTTCGGAAGAAGTGCTTTCTTCCGAAAGCAACTTGGCTTCCGAGACCAACTTTCCCTTTTTATCATTTGGACCGTTTGAAATGGTCCAAATGAGAAACCTTCCCTGACTCCTTCTTTTCTAACATTATTTGCATAATGTGTGCTTGCTGGATTGTAGTAACAATCTTTAGCCATGTGGTTGTGCAGACCACACATTATGCATGCAATGTTAGTCTTTTGGGAATTTGAAGATTGTTGTTTCTTGGATTTCTTTCTTCATCAGCAACTTTCCCTTTCAACTTCTGATCCTTTAGTAGGACAGGAGTGCTGGTACTACACTCCTTTTCTGAATCAGAAGTACCTACCACTTGGAATCCAGCAGAGATGAAGACACCTTTTTGCTTTGGGTCAATCTTCAGCTTGGACTCGGCAACTTTCTTGGCAGTCTTTCTAGCAGCTTTAGCTCTGCTTATTCTTGCCTTGGTGGTTAGGATTTGATCTTCACAGGTGGAGATGAGTGTATCTTTGTTTCTCCCCTATGGTGGCCACTATTTTTGCCTCATCCTCTAGTTCTAATGAAGAAGGATCAGCAGTTGGAACCTCTTGCTCTTCAGTACCACATCTAGGTAGTCTGATAGACTCATAAGAGTGTGGTGGAGCTATTTCATTGGTTCCCAACCCTTCTTTGTTTTGATAAAACATTTTGGAATGAGAGGATGATGCAAGAATAGCTTGGAAGTTTTGCTCAGCAATAGCTTGCTTCTTGCCCTGAGCCTCAGCAGTGACTAACTGAGCTTGAACTTCAGACAGTTTGGATATCAGATCTTTAATTTGAGTTTTGTAGTTGGTCTTTTCATGTTTTAAAAGAGACACAGTTTTCTCTAACTCCTCAATTTTCTTTTGATAGTCAGATTCAGCTCTTTTAAATCAGATTTTAAGATATTTAAAGACTCAACATCAGATCTGATTTCCATATTGTAATCCTTATAGAGTTTAACTTTAGCAATACAGGCAGCAGTACAAAGATGTTCATATACCTGATCATCATCTGTTTCGGCCATGAGTGCTTGAGCGGGAGTCACATCCTGTACCATGAAGCTCCAGTCAACTTCTTGAGCTATTGCAGCTGTTTCAGTTGACTTTTCTTCATGCTTTGAAGCTGAGGGATGTGTGGAGGCCTGTGGGGTTCCCGGGTTGTTCTTGGGAGCCTTGCATTCCCTAGCAAAGTGACCAAGTTGGTTGCAGTTGTAACACTTTGCTTTGCTCTTGTCAAACCCAAACTTGCTGTTGACAGGGTTTTGAGGGAATTGCCTTCCAGTTCTCTTGAAGAACTTCTTCGCTCTGTAAGTTAAGAGAGCCATCTGTTGGACAATGTCCACATACTCCACATCATCTGGACTGAAGCACTCAAGATCATCAAAGCAATATTGAAAATCACCAGAGTGTCCACTTCCAGAGACAAAGGCACAACTATCCTGAAAGGAGTTGTATTGAACCTTTTGAGACTTTGAAGTCTCAGGTAGAGTAATGTAGGGTCCACTATGTGAGTTGTCAGGGTAGCACAACAACTGATGTTGAGGTTCTGTGATTTCCCTTTCAACCACATGAAGGGCTGAACTCAGTTGATTATTGGAGTTGCCAGAGGAGTTCTGCATGTTCATCTCCATCTGGAATGCACTTAGGATGCCATACAACTCTGTGAGAGAAAGAGTTTTAAGGTCCGAAGTTCTCTTGATTACAACACAGTAGTGTGTCCATAGTTTAGGAAGGGAAGACATGAACTTCCTAACTATGTCTCTATTCTCAAGAGGTACTCCAATATCCACCAGAGTATCCATATCTCAACATATCTGAAGTATTGTTGAGTCAAGGTCTCTCCATCCTTGAAAGTGAAGTTCTCAAACTGCTGCTTTAAGAGATCCTTCTTGTTCTCTTTAGTTTCCTTGGATCCTTCATACATGAGCTTCAGTGCATCCCATAGATCTTTACTGTCTTGCACTTCTTGAAGCCTCTGTAGATGGAGTTTGGAAGAGCAGTTTGAAGAGAAGTCATAGCCCTTTGATCAAGCTCTATTCTTTTCCTATCTTCTTCTGAGTAATTATCAATATCTTTTGGAATAATGCGATTACCAGTAGCAGAAGTAGTGCTTGGTATGAAAGGACCATTAACAATGGAGTCCCACATCCTTGAGTCTTGACACTTGATGAAGCCTTCCATTCTAGTGCACCATGTGTCAAAATCTTCAGGGGTGATCAGTGGGGACTTAGTCATGGTACCAGTTTCCATATCAGCTTTTGAGAGAGCGGCCATTTGAGTGAATGGGTTGTAGGGAGGAGTGAAAAACAAGTTGATTTGGATGGTTAGATCACGCAATCAAGAACCAAAGCTCTGATACCAATTGCAGTATCAGTTTTGATCACTCAACAAGTGGTTTCTTTCTCTTAAACTCACTTTGAACAACACTCAGAAAGAGTCCTAAGAAGAGTTGATCACAATATAACAAGTATCCAGTGATAATAACACAAGAAGTAAATTTTCAAGGTACTTTTATATATTGATTCTCAACTCAAAGGATTACAAGACTCTTACAAGGCACAATCTCTCTATCTATTGAGTTACAATGAGAACTATATATAATACTACCTACAGCCGGATATACTTTGATCCCAGCTGGAAACCTATAACCAAAAGGCCTATACAACAAGACTATAGGTTAAGGTATCTTGGATATATTATCTGAGATTTGGTAGTCAGGACATGTCCCTGACTTACCTTTTGTCACCAACTAAGGTTGGTAACATGTACTATCATGAAAAGGTAAACAGTAGAATAAAGTATGGTCAACAACATGGCTCTTTGGAAGAAGCCATGCTGTATCAGAGGTCTGCAGCGGATTGTCAGAGACCATACTTATGTCTACTAGTCATAGCAATGTCTTCCTAAGGTTAAATTGCTTCGAAAGTATAACTTCTTCCGAAGCCACTTATACTTTGGAAGACTGCTTCTTCCGAGGCTTGGAGTCTTCTTTAACTTTGGAAATAGACTTTGTCTTCAGCTCTTTCTTCAGACTTTGTCTTCGGAAGTGTTCTTCAGACTTTGTCTTCGGAAGTGTTCTTCAGACTTTGTCTTCAGCTCTTTCTTCAGACTTTGTCTTCAGCTCCTTCTTCAGACTTTGTCTTCAGCTCCTTCTTCAAACTTTGTCTTCAGCTCTTTCTTCAGACTTTGTCTTCAGCTCTTTATTCAGACTTTGTCTTCAGCTCTTTCTTCAGACTTTGTCTTCGGAAGTGTTCTTTAGACTTTGTCTTCAGCTCTTTCTTCAGACTTGGAAGATCTCATACTTAGCTTCGGAAGCCTTTGAATGTAGCACCAAAATTGACTATGTGAAGTGGTTTTGGTTGCACCAGCCTTATAATGACCCAACAAAAATTGACTATGTGAAGTGGTTTTGGTTGCACCAGCCTTATAATGACCCAACACGTTCAAACCCAAAAGATTGACCCATCCAAACATCAATCTTAGAAAACCTGCCTAAAACTTCACGGGTTGCTCAAGAACCATATTCGTAACCTTTTCATCTTCAAAGGAGATAAGAACTGAAAAGCCCCCTAGGTATTGAACCTTACCAAACCTGGGCATATGTCGTTCAGAATCAAGTGGATACTCTTGAGGGCCTCCAAATCAATCATACGTGCTATCAGTGCCTTCCCATGTAAACCTTTGAAAGCATGACTTCATTATCTATGACAAGAGACTTTCCACCATTCCCGGGGCTGCTTTACCAAGAAGAGTGTCTGTAAACGAACGAGTGCCGTCATAGAATGACGAAGATGCCGCAGCATGAGGCCTTTCATCTTTCTTCGGTACCTTGTTCCTGTTAAAGTCCTGCTGCCTGTTAATACTGATATGCTCCGATCTTATTTCACCTTCTTCTAGCGTGAACAATGCTTTGTTGACCCTCAACCAACAATCACCGATCTGAGTATTGCAAATCTTCCTAATCAAATCCTTTGGATCTTTAACATCAAGGAATGAAACGAAGCCAAAACGGTTACATAGTTTGTCTCGTTTTCAGGGCAATATAAAGATCATAAATATCCCCATAAGAACCAATAAACTCCGAAAGATCGTTACCGCTACATTATCTGGTAAGTTTGTGACGAAAACCTTAGTAATTCTTGAGAGAATATTGGCCGGAACCGTGAATGTCCGGCGTGTCATCCCTATCAAACCTTTTTATCAAGAAGATTATATTAATAATTTATTTATTAAGCTCGTGTATTACACAAGTGTTGGACCAAAAGAACCAATGAGCCAAGATCAGGAAAACCTCTAAGTCCCACATGCCACTGCAACAACTGCTGAAGACTCCCATCAACTGTTCTGACAAAGTCTGAAGATCAAAGTATGAAGATCAAAGAACTGAAGAACAACAGCTGAAGACTCTAAGTACTGAAGACAAGTACTGAAGTCTGAAGTACTGATTATACAAGTACTGAAGACTTCAAGTACTGAAGACAAGTACTGAAGAATCAAAAGCTGAAGAACTGAAGAGCTGAAGAACTTCTACTGAAGCACAAAGTCTGAAGACAAAGACTGAAGACAACAGCTGATGACATCTACTGAAGTCATCAGCTGTTACATCATCTGAAGCCCAAGTTTGAAGAACCAAGTGCTGAAGACTCAGAGTTTGTCACAACAGCTGAAGAAGTCTTCTTCAGTTGTTGTGATGGTTTTTCTTTTTCAGTAGTTTATTTGTTTCAGTAGTTGTACAACAGCTGAAGAGCTTGTTCTTCAGCTGTTATAGTTTCAGTAGTTATAAACGACTGAAGAGGTTGTTCTTCAGTCGTTGTAGGATTTCAGTAGTTTACTTTTGTCAGTACTTGTAAAAGATAGGAACACTTTTGTAAGAAGATGTCAGCTGTTGACATCTTCAGTAGTTTTATGTTCCGTCAGTTGTAATTTTAATAATCGGTTGATGTCAGAGAAAGGACATCACCACCATCCTTTTGCCGCCTATAAAAGGATGGTGAACCATGCTGTTTTAATTGCCGAAACGTGTTGAGCAATAGAACATTTAATTTTTGCAGAACTCTTTTCTCTCTCTATGCTTGTGCTTTTACTTGCAATATCTTTTATGTTCTTGCATTAATCGCTAATTAACGTGCTAAATCCGCTGCAAACCAATCGGATTGATCAAACGAGAGGCTGAGATCCTGTCAAATGGTATCAGAGCAGGTTAATCATTGATCGATTTCACTATTGATCATTTGAAACTGCTCTTTTGATCTCTCTGTTTGATCGAATTAGCAATTTGCAAGAATTAGCCATAGAGAGTGAGTTTCTGCTGTTTCTGGCCAAAATCTTGAGGTCCTCAGGTGGTTTTGAGTTACGTTTGTATTGTTTAACTTGTTTTTGACTAAAACCTGAGATGACGACACCAACTAATGATCCTCACAATACTGGTTCCTCAACAAAGCCTCCGATGCTTGTTAGGAACAAGTATAACATATGGCAAATACGTATGCTACACCACTTGGCTGTCAACAGTGCTGGTTGTTGGAAGTCAGTGGTGCATGGACCATACAAGCCTATGGTGAGCATCTCGGAATCTAATGAACAGGTTGCGAAGAAACCTGAACAATATTCGGACGAAGATCTAAAGCTGTTCGAAATTGATGCTAGAGCCCATGGAATTCTAGCCATGGCCATTCCTAATGAGATATATTCAGGGCTCTTGCATCATGAGTCTGCTCATGACCTATGGGTTGCTCTAAAGGAATAATTTGGAGGAACTGATTCGGTTTAGCAAACAATAGGGAAATCCTCGCTCAACAATATGAGACATTCTCATATAGAAAGGGTGAGACTCTGACCCAGCAGTTTTGAGCGGTTCTCTTGTTTGATCTCTGAGCTGAAGATGGTCAAACAAGAGTACACAACAGCCAGATGAACAACAGGTTCTCAGGTCACTGCCTGAGAGATGGGACACATACACCATTGTCCTACGCTCCAGTGCTGATCTGGAAACTCTATCTCTCACCCAACTTCATGGGAAACTGCTCACTTTTGAGAGAGAGATAGAGCAAAAGAGGAAGTTGTCCTCTTCTGGCAAGCTCGCTGATGACTTTGTCCAAGGTAATACTGCCTTGATAAGTCATGAGTTAGAATATGCTTCATCAGAAAGTTCTTATGATGAGCATATTGATTTCTCTACCAACTCAGAACAAGCTTTTGTTGGTGTTAGTAGTTCAGGAGGTGGTGGTGACAACTTGTGCTTTTTGTTGGAGGACTTGAAGGGCATTCCAGATGATGATCTAGAAGAGATGGATATTTGAACCAAATGGCAATGATAAATATCCGCTCTCAAAAGTTCTACAAGAGAACTGGTAGGAAATTCCCTGGACTCTCTGGCAAAATCAAAGTTGGTTTTGACAAGAGCAAGTTGAGGTGTCACAAGTGCCAAAGGCTTGGACACTTTGCAAGAGAGTGTAGATCGTCTGGATCTAACTCCTCTGCACCCTTTATGACTTTTCCCAGCAATAGCTCACAGCACAGAGGGCAACCTTCCTCCAGCTCAGGCCATCCATCACAAGCACAGGTACCACCTGCTTATTTTGTGCCACAGGGTCATATGCCATATCCTTACCCCTGTTACTACATGCCTCAGCCTAGTCAAGCTCAAGCACCCTCGGCTCAACCACCTCATGCTCTTCCTGAGCCTCAATCTTCCCAATCTCATCATCACACACAACCTCAACAACATAGCTTTTTCAACCCAAGTGTTGTTGACTGGAGTAGTCTACCAGAAGAGCTATCTGGTCAGGAACAACTACTCCAAGGTGCTGGTCAACATGGTGGTGACCAACCTTTTGGAAATCTTGCTCTGATGGCCCTTAATTCTGCTGAGGGGTCATCATCGAATGCCTCTTCTCAGGTATCCACTGAGGCAAAAGCCAAGCTTTGTCAGAATCATGCATAGCAGCATTTGCTTCTATTAGAGAAGCAAATGTAGCTTTAATAGATAAAAATCTTGAGCTTGAGCACACTATTTCCAAAAGAAAAGCTGATTTTGAGGCTGCACTAAAAGATAAAAATGATGAGATTTACAAGCTTAAATGCCAAATCAAAGATGATAAAGCTAGGGAAGATGTACTTCTAGAGAAAGTACAGAGACCTCAAGGAAACTCTTGCAACCACCCAAGTTGAGTGTGATCAAGGGTGCAATCATGCAAGGGTTTTGAAATGCTTATTCGCAAGCAATCAACTTCCAATGTGAAGTTTGGCATTGGTTATAATCACACTGCTCCTCCTATAGATTTCACTCAAGAGCAGAAGTTGAATCTGATGGGGAGAGCAATAACCAATCCTTCTCATCATGTGACCTACTATCTTCTGAATCAGCATCATCAGAGATAGAAGTCAGCATTAACTCCTGCCAAAACCAATCAGCTGATGCCATAACAGCTGATGGTTCAAATATGAGTCACATGACCAAAAGGCTGATCAACTTAGGTGTTGTCACTAGAAGTACTGAAGGTACTGGAGAGCAAGTGACAATGATGTGCTCCAAATTACACATATAAACACTATCAAAAGCACATCATTTATTCCTTGATTCCTCCCGAAATATGGTGATTATGTACTTAAAATCTTTTATTGTGTTTTCAGGTGTTGTGAAGGGCAAGATGGACAAAAGGAGCATAATGGACAAGAAATTGAAGAAATCCAAGCTTAAAGCTCCAAGCAGGGGGCCATGCCTCATTAAGCACGCCCCATGCCTTGCCTGAAACACGCCCCGTGCTAATTTGACACACCCCCGTGTTTGGACATCTGACAGGACAAAAGTACTGTCCCCCAAGTGATCACGGGGCCGTGCCCCATATGGACACGGGGCCGTGATTCCCCCTTTCACGGGGCCGTGCCTATTTTGTCACGGGGTCGTGCCCCGACAGCTCCTGCACGTACGAACCGACCAACTTTCGTAAGCATTGTACTAGCACGGGGCCGTGCCTTTTTGTCACCGGGCCGTGCTTAAGCACTCGGGAAGCCTATAAATAGAGGTCCAAGCTCTTCATTTTCTAAGCTTTTGGTGGAAGTGACACTCTGCAGAATTCTCTCGGGAATCACACTTTGAAGATCATTTGGAGGCTCGGGAGGTGTATACAACACTTGGAAGAAGCTCGGGATTGTCTAAACACCATCCATTGTGGATCATTGGTTTGATTGTTCTATTTTATCAATGAATCCATATCTATCTTCTATGTTGTTTGTTACATTACAGCTCGTCATGAGCTAAGCTCATATTATCATCCTACTTGGATGAAACTTATGTAATTTGTGATGAATTAATGGTGTGATAAATATTGTGTTAATGTTATGGTGGTCTTGGGAAAACTTTCGATGGGTAGCACCTACATTTGAACGGGGGGTTATAAGTTTATGGTTTGTAATTGTGATTGTCATACACGGTTGAAAAACGTATGATCAACTTTTATTCATAACAACTATGGCTAATTAACTAGAAATGGTTTTAGAAATCATAAGATCTTAACTTTCTGATCATTTACGGGTTCCCTTTTATTAGTCTGAGAAATACAGTAATTGTTATGGTTTTCTAAAATTAATGGTATGTTAGAATAGAACTTGATCAACTCTTTTCTTACATTAAGTTATGTTTTCAGAAATCGTATGTCGAAAAGGACACAAAAGATTTACCTACATCACTAGGGCCTTGACCTAAGCAGTAAATCTCAGCCTGTGTTGGTCTTGGTCACTACGGAGCGGATAGACGAGAAATCGCGCCAGCTCATCTTTATAAACGTTAACACAATTACTTTAATCAATATCTTTAATCACACCACCACTTCATCACAATTACATAAGTGTAGTCCAAGTTAGGATGATAGCCTTTATCCCTTGATTCTAAATCCAAAAGTTTCAACTTGTTTTACTTTATTTCTTATTTTTATCGTTAGTTTAAAACCCTAATTTATATCAAGTCAATTCATCATTCTCTTAAACAAAAATCGATAGTCAATTACAAGGATTGTTGAGTAGTCTTAGTGTGTCCACGGATTGATACTCGGTTCTTACCATCACTATATTACCTCACGATAGGTGCACTTGCCTTTTGTGTGTGTAGTTAGTAATAATAACAACCATTTAAAACTGAATCTGTGCGAAAATTCTTTATCAAAAATATATACTTTCACACCGCATCAAGTTTTTGGCGCCGTTGCCGGGACACACGGCAAGTTTGAAAGACAATCTAAATTTTGACTGTCCTGTTTATATCTTTTAATATTTTGTTCAAATTCATTTTGATTTTTATAGTTAGTTTACCTTAGTTAGTTTAGTTACAATTGCCTGATTCATTTTGCCTTAGATAGTTTATGCTTCCTTAGGTAGTGTATGTCCGACTCGTCTAGTCCTGAACTTGTTTCACCTCTTTCGGAACCTGAACGACTTTTCCGACAAAGGATACGTGAAAGACCGCAACAAGCAGCAACAATCATCGAAGAAGACATCTCAGAAGATACACCATCCGAGGGAGACATGGCTAATCAAGATGAGGAAATGAAGATGACGCACTATGCCACACCATCAATCGACGGTTATGAGTCTAGTGTTGTCCAACCAGCAATAGCGGCCAACAATTTCGAGATTAAGTCTAGTATTATTAACTCGTAGAAAACTCTGTTCAGTTTCACGGATTGCAAGACGAAGACCCTAACGCTCACATCTCACGATTCCTTCGTATCTGTGCAACTTTCAAAATCAACAACTGTTCAGACGATGCTATTAGACTACGACTTTTCCATTTTCACTTCGCGGCCGAGCCATCGACTGGCTCGATTCACTTCCGCCTGGTTCCATCACCACATGGGCGGAAATGGCTGAACAATTCCTGTTGAAATACTTTCCACCCGATCGCACTGCCAAATTGAGAAGCAGCATCACAAGCTTTCGCCAAGACGATGATGAATCATTACACGCAGCATGGGAGAGATATAAAGGTCTCCTTCGGAGATGCCCACATCACGGACTCGATCTGTGGCTGCAGTGTCAAACCTTTTATGATGCAATCAGCGGAGCACACAAACAAGCCGTAGACCAAAGTGCGGGAGGAGATTTCGGAAGTGTCACACCAACAGAAGCATACCAAGCCCTAGAGAAAGCAGCTAAGAAGAGTTTTGCTTACAATCCCTTGAGAAACAAAATCAACTCTAGAGGAATTCATCAAGTAGATTCTGAAACACTGATCACAGCCCAGTTAGAATCCTTAACCAAACGATTCGAACAATTGCAAGCTGAACTTAAAAAGACTCCAACACGATGCAACACATGTGGAAGCTCACACAAGACCAATGAATGCCCGCAAGGCATTATGATGATGGAAGATGTTGACTACGTAGGAGGCCCACCAAACAACGCATATAGCAACAACTCAAATTGGAGGAGCAATCCGAATTACAGAGAAGCGGTAACAGCAACCATCAACTGGATTCAACCGTAGGCCACCTTACCAGCAACAAACCACCATATCAAGGTCCAAGCAGTAGTAATCAAGACCGTGGAGCATCATCAATGGAAGATTTACTACAGCAATTGTTGTTAACCACACAAGCCACAGATGAGTACATCCGGAAATCTGATCGAAGAAACGAGGAAAGGTTCCAAAGAAACGAAGCTGAAATCAAAAGCAACAAAGCATCATTGCAAACCATTGAAAACCAGGTGGGACAGATAGCACAACAACTATCTGTGAGACCCCAGGTGCTTTGCCCAGCAATACTGTAACAAACCCTAATGCTCAAGTCAAAGCCATCACCACAAGGAGTGGCAAAACCACTCAAGGTGATGCACCTGTATTACAGCCCATCCTTGAAGAAATAGAACTCGAGACACCACGTAATACAAGTGACAAGCAAAAGCAACCTGTCATTGTTGAAGAACCAGCCAAGAAATACGTACCACCACCACTTATGTTCCACCACCTCCATATCCCGGTCGTCTGAGACAACAACGAATGGAGGCACAATATGGCAAATTTCTGGGATTGTTCAAGCAACTCCATATTAATCTGCCATTGGTGGAAGCCTTAGCCCAAATGCCAAATTATGCTAAGTTTTTAAAAGGTGTATTGTCAAACAAGAAGAAACTGGAAGAGTTATCACATGTAGTTTTGAATGAGGAATGCTCAGCAGTTCTTCAAAACAAACTACCTCAAAAGATGACTGATCCAGGGAGTTTTACCATACCTTGCCTAATAGGAAATCTTTCTGTCAGCAACGCGTTAGCCGATTTAGGTGCTAGTATTACCTCATGCCCTATGCAGTTTTTGAAAAACTAAACTTAGGTGAGCCTAGACCTACTCGTATGAGCATCCAATTAGCTGACCGTTCTGTCAAATATCCGAGGGGCATTGTTGAAAATCTCTTAGTTAAAATCGACAAGTTTGTATTTCCCGTTGATTTTGTGATCCTCGACATGGATGAGGATAAGAATGTTCCTCTCATCTTAGGTCGACCTTTCTTAGCAACCGCTCGAGCCCTCATTGATGTTTGCACCGGCAAAACACACTCCGAGTGGATGAGGAGGAAGTGACATTCGACATAGGACAATCCATGAAACATCCTCAACATCATGACGATTCACTCATGTGTTTGCGACTCAATCATAAGCTGTCATCTGAAGAACACTAGTCAAATTGAAGCCTGCGATACTCAATTAATAGAAATCCAAACCACTGAACCCGTCTGTGAGCACCAAATCATCCAAGAACTCGAAGTTGACGAAACATCATCTTGTCAAGAAGCATTGAGATCATCGATCAAGAATTAGAACCTAAAGCCAAACCTTCTATCGAAGACCCTCCGGCCTTAGAACTCAAAGAACTTCCATCTCATCTCGAATATGCTTTTCTTGAAAATACCTCTCAGCTTCCTGTCATAATCTCATCCGCCCTATCAAAAGAAGAGAAGAATAAATTGCTCAATGTGCTGAAAGCACATAAACGAGCAATTGCATGGAAAATCATGGACATCAAGGGAATCAATCCATCCTTTTGCACTCACAAAATATTGATGGAGGAGGACTTCAAATCCGTCATTCAACCTCAAAGACGTTTAAATCGAGCATGCAGAGGTGGTGAAGAAAGAAGTAATCAAACTGCTAGATGCCGGTTTGATTTACCCTATTTCTGATTCGCCTTGGGTCAGTCCCGTCCAAGTTGTTCCAAAGAAAGGAGGAATGACTGTGGTAACTAACGAAAAGAATGAGCTTATTCCAACTCGTACGGTTACAGGTTGGAGAGTTTGCATCGATTATCGCAAACTCAATGACGCCACAAGAAAGGATCACTTTCCTTTACCTTTCATTGACCAAATGCTCGAGAGACTCTCTGGAAAAATGTTCTATTGTTTCTCGACGGTTTCTCAGGGTACTTTCAAATTCCCATTGCTCCCGAAGATCAAGAGAAAACGACATTCACCTGTCCATATGGCACTTTTGCGTATCGACGAATGCCGTTTGGATTGTGTAATGCTCCTGCTACATTTCAAAGATGCATGGTAGCAATTTTTCATGACATGATTGAACACTCAATGGAAGTTTTCATGGATGACTTCTCAGTCTTTGGAAACTCATTCGAACAATGTCTTGAAAATCTGGAAAAAATGCTGGTTAGATGCGAGGACTCTAACCTTGTTCTAAATTGGGAAAAGTGTCATTTCATGGTTACTGAAGGAATAGTGTTGGGACACAAGATCTCTCGAGCAGGCCTCGAAGTTGATCAAGCTAAAGTGGACACTATTTCCAAACTTCCATATCCCACAACCGTGAAAAATTAGAAGTTTCCTAGGTCACGCAGGATTCTATCGCCGTTTCATTAAAGACTTTTCAAAAATCGCACGACCGATGACTCAACTTCTTGAGAAAGATGCAAAATTCGTGTTTCCAACGAATGCATCAGTGCATTTGATCTATAAAAGATAGGTTGGTCACCGCTCCAATTATGGTTTCCCCAGATTGGACGTTACCATTTGAACTCATGTGCGATGCAAGCGATTTTGCGGTAGGAGCCGTGTTAGGACAAAGGAAGGACAAGCAATTCCACCCATTCACTATGCGAGCAAAACCTTAAACGACGCACAAGAAAACTACACAACCACTGAGAAAGAACTTCTCGCAGTAGTTTTCGCATTTGACAAATTCCGCTCGTATCTAGTCCTGTCAAAAACAGTCGTATATACCGATCATGCAGCCTTACGTTATCTGTTCAACAAGCAAGATGCAAAGCCGAGATTGATACGATGGATACTTCTGCTTCAAGAATTCGACATGAGATTCGTGACAAGAAAGGAGCAGAAAATCTTGCGGCTGATCATCTTTCGCGTCTTGAAGATTCAAACCATCCACAAACCGAGGAATTCAAAATAAACGATAATTTCCCTCACGAATTCCTTTTGAACATCCAATCTTCAATCGATGAGTATCCTTGGTTTGCCGACTTCGCAAACTATTTGGCAAGCGGAATCCTTCTCAAAGGAATGACTTATCAGCAAAAGAAAAATTCTTTACTGATATTAAACATTACTATTGGGAAGATCCATACCTATTCAGAATCGGTGCAGACCAACTCATTCGAAGATGCGTATACGGAAGTGAAGCGGAACAAATCCTAAGGCACTGTCATGAAGGACCCACAGGAGGCCACCATGGAGCAACTCTAACAGCCAAAAAGGTCTTCGATTCTGGATTCTATTGGCCAACGATCTTCAAAGATGCTCACAACATGGTACGCACCTGTGATGCATGTCAAAGAGCAACCAACATCTCGACACGGGATGAGATGCCTCAGAAACCCGTTCAAGTATGCGAAGTATTTGATGTATGGGGTATTGATTTCATGGGGCCATTCCCGGTATCATTTGGAAATCGTTACATCTTAGTAGCAGTTGATTATGTCTCAAAATGGGCCGAAGCTCAAGCCCTACCACCAACGATGCAAGAAATGTTGTCAGATTCCTTAGAAATTATTCTCTCGTTTTGGTACCCCCAAGGCTTTGATTAGTGATCGAGGGACCCATTTTTGTAACAACCAGCTCGAAAGAGCAATGGCCCGTTATGGAGTAAATCATCGGTTTACAACCGCTTATCATCCACAAGCGAATGGCCAAGCGGGGAAGTCACTAATCAAGGTATCAAACGAATCCTGGAAAAAACCGTAGGACAAAATCACAAGGACTGGTCTGCCAAGCTAGACGACGCATTATGGGCTTTTCGAACAGCCTTTAAGACTCCCATTGGCACAACACCGTTAAACTCGTTTATGGGAAGTCGTGTCATCTACCTGTGGAATTGGAACATAAAGCCTATTGGGCACTCAAAGCAGCAAATCTAGACCAAGGCCTTGCAGGAAAGAATCGATTTCTACAAATCCACGAACTCGAGGAACTGAGAGAACAAGCATACGAAAACGCTAGGGTTTACAAGGAAAAGACAAGGAAATTCCACGACTCTCGTTTAAGGAGCACTAAACGATTTCGCGTGGGGGAACGTGTCTTACTGTATAACTCTCGCTTACGTCTGTTTCCCGGAAAGTTAAAATCACGTTGGTCTGGACCTTACACGATTAAAAATGTGTTTCCAAATGGTGCAATCGAAATTGACAACCAAGACGGTTTGAGTTTCAAAGTGAATGGACATCGTTTAAAGCCATATAACGATGGGCCAACCAAGATTTTCTCGGAGGAATTACACCTCCGCCCCGACGAGGATTAAGTGTGGGGAAGGGTCGCGCCGAAGACCGAAACAAAACACGGCACTGTACATAGATTTATTTCAAATTTTAGCTTTTTGTAAGACTCCCAAGCACAAGCACGGGGCCGTGCCTACCAAGCATGCCCCCGTGACTCTGACAAACTTTTCCACGATCTCCGCTGACGACGACTCTGGAACGTTGCAGGACGAATTTAAGGCGACTTCTGATAAGCACGGGGCCGTGCCTACCCAAGCACGCCCCCGTGATCAACTTTGCAGACTTGTGTATAAATACCACACTTGTTCCAAGCTTTCATCACACCCATTCTGCTCAAAATCTCACGAAGAAAAGATGAAAGAATCCAGTCAAGGAAGTTCCAATTGGAATCCCGCAACGAAGCCTCGAACTGAAACGAGAGAGCCAACGACTCAAGAGTATTTCTTTAAGCTCCATGAGCTGATCAAGAAATTGACGGAGATGAATCTCACCGCAACTCAACGCTTGGCTGAACTCATCCAGAAGGTTCAGGACATGAGCGAGGAGCTTGTTTCCATCAACCGTCGGCTCGCGGAACTCAGCAACCGCACTTCGCACTACCCTATCCCGACCCTTCCACACGAAATGTGTGGAGGCTTCTTTTAGAAGCATTCCGTGCAGGGTCATGTGCGCTAGTGCGCGTTAAGGAGTCTGGTTTGCAGTTTCAGATTCCTGGTTATTAACGTATATGTAATAGTAGGAGATAGGAAAATGTATTTGTCGCTTGGTTGTTTATTTGAATTCTAGGACTAATTTCGTAACTTCTCTGATGAATTGGACGTGTCAAAACTTATCCGGGTAAATTACGCAACGCGCGAAATTGAAAAACGGAACAACAAAAATCTGAACCGAGACTGCACAAGGCAATCACGGCCCCGTGCCTATATGACCACGGCCCGTGACGACAAATTTTCGACAAAACCTGACTTGTTTCAGCATTTTGTCTTGTTCCCCTTCAATGTCAAGTGTTAAAGCCCGATATTTGACCTGCAACTCCATTTCTCTTTCATTTTCATATCATTTTTTCAAGTTTTCTTTCTTGTGTTCAAGCTTCATTTCAAGGTGATAATCAAGAAGGTTAGTATGTCATTTTCCATGATTATGATAGCTATTTGCATGTATTTAGGTGATTAGGTTTCTAAGCAACCGAAATCCTAATGGTTATATGTAAGAGCTTATGCTTAAACGTAATGGAATTATGAATGCTTCATGCCTCTTTGTTTATGTTCTTTTGAAAGTTGATTAGTGATAATTAGTTTGATTAGTTAGTAATTAGTGTTTAAATGTCATTTTCCATAGAATTAGTGTTAGTGTTAGTATGTTTCCCGTTAGTGTTACAAAGACTATCTTCATAATGTGTGGTGAATTCTTTGTTAATCATGTTCAAGATACAAGGATTGATAAGTAATGTTGAAACATATATATTTTTTTTATCTGAATTATTAACAATTGATAAAAATGTTTAACGTATAATCTTTGGTTTTCCAAGCAAGAAAATGACAAATTTATGCTTAATCAAGGATTTACAAACAAAACCACATTGGCTCGAGTTGAAATTTCATAATTCAAAATGTTAACCGCACCCCCACGTTTCAAGAGGCACACCCCCATGTTGACAGATTTTTCTTAAAAAGCAACTGTGTCAGCTATTTTCAAACAAGTTGACAAAAAGGGTGACGTGGCTTTTGAAAATCAATCTTTCCCCTAAAATAGATAGTTTATTCCAAAAATCTGTTTGTATATATTAACTG
The DNA here is from genome assembly GCA_024085815.1 of Flaveria linearis. Classification (NCBI taxonomy): domain Eukaryota; kingdom Viridiplantae; phylum Streptophyta; class Magnoliopsida; order Asterales; family Asteraceae; genus Flaveria; species Flaveria linearis. The sequence continues at coordinate 41,031,225 of CM044017.1, read as the reverse complement.
ATTTGTCCAATTTCAGGATCATGAACCATCCATACTTGCAATTTGGAGGAAACCGTGAAAGATGGTGTCGTGATCGATTGCAAAGGCTTTTGCAAAGGGCCGAAAGGTCACATTTGCAAGCCGATGAAGAAACTTGGTGGCAGTCGGACAGCTCGAAAGATATAACAATTTATTGAGTATTCAGTGGAAGCGGTGTTTTCACAAAACAGGCCTTCCATTTATGAACTAACTCTTGAATTTTTAGCATCTTTCAGATTTAGCATGAAAGACTCCGACCCTTGGATAAGGAAGCAGTTACATTCAGACTGGGGGGCATTGGAGAAAAACATCCATCGCTTTGTTTGGTGTCTATCTAGGAATATATACAGAACAGGAAATGGAGGAGGAAGCAATCTCAGGAATGCCAGCTTATCATACATTCCCAGATGAGGAAAGTAGGGACGCAGAAAGCGGCGCCATGAGAAAGGCATTTTGGGAGAAGATTGGAACAGGGGCATTCAACTCAAGTAAAACCAAGAGTAGTCAGATTCGGGACCCATTGCTACGATACATACATCGGTTGCTTAGCCATTCGATAACAGCTCGTGGACAAAGCGAGGGAGTTGTTAGCTTGAGAGACTTGTTTATCTTATACTGTATGACTAATCATTTGCCCTGCAACATTGGGTATTTGTTTGTAACTTGTTTGCCAGGAATGCAACTGCTGGTGCCCCGACACCAATGTTTGGAGGAAGCTGGATCTTGAATTTATACGAGAGTTACGGGTGTAACACGGAAGGAAACGAAGGAGTAATGCCAGGATTGTTGGACTTAAGCATTTGCACAAGCATGTACATGATTCAACCTTACCAAATGGACAACCGAGATTCATGGATAGGAAGGGACAAATCTGGGATCCGGCAGACCCCGAAGAGATTATCATGGAATTGATATGCCAGCACATCATCATGAAGACGCCGGGGCCTCCAGCTCACACGCCGGAGAATTTCCAACCATGTTAGACCTCTATGAAGCAATTCAGACCACCAGTGACCATGCAAGGAGATCATTCGAATACGCGCAACAAGCTTTCAACCGCGTCGAAAATCTGAACTCTCGAGTGGACGACATGAGCAATGATATAACATACATCAGAAGCCGAATGTATCATGAGTGGGGGGATATCCCACCACAAAGCCCTTGAAAATCCACATCACTTTCAGGGGCCGGGCACAATCGTTTTGTGCCAATCTATCCTTTACTTTATGTTATTTTATTTTTATTTTGTGTGTTTAGGATTTTAATGCTTTCAATAAATGGATGATATTTCAGGTGATCCCGATGGTTCTCGCAAGCAAAGATACAAGTCAACTTCATAATATTTTGGGGAGTATCTCGTTTCCATACCTTGTTTTTAATTCTATCTACATTGGGGACAATGTGAATTTTAAGTGTGGGGATGGATTAATCGAGACACATACTTAATACTTTGCTAAGATTAGGTCCAAATTGAAAATTTTTAACCAAATCACTTAACCATCAATTTTGTGACACGAAGCCAAAAATTTAAACAATTTTTTTAATAATCCAAATTATAAATATACGTTTTCGGGAAATAAATAAGTAAATAAAAGAAATCCAAATAAAAATTGAAAAATTTTTTGTGATATCCTTAAAAGCAATAATCAAGTAAACATATGTAATCATGCAAAATGAAACACTTTTACCCAATTCCATCCATTTGTGAGTTTATTTTTGAGCCTGAACAGCTTTTGCAAATATTTGAAATATTTGCAATTTTACTTTCATTCTGGATTCAATTGAGAGTACCTCATGATACGTGTGATTAGAACTTGCTTTGGGTATACATTTCAAGACTTAATTAGTATTTTCTGCATAAAAATGAGTTAGGCATTAGGAAGCCCTTAACCATTCAAGCCACAACCATTTCTTTTAATCTTCCTTTCCCGAACGTCAACCCTAGTTAGCCCCGTTGAGCCTAAACATTTTATTTTTTTTTATCACCCGAATCACCAAGTCACTCACCAAAAAGCCTTCAACAAAACCTATTTTCGTTAAAGACACGATTTTGGTTTATTTAAAAAAAAAAAAAAGAAAAGAAAAGAAAAGAAAAAAAGAAAAAAAAAAAGAAAAATTTGGTCTTTTACCGGCAGACCTAAAAGAACTGGAATGCATTCTTTTGATTTTATTTGCTTTGTTGCCTTCATCACGCAAAACCGGGACTTCCCCCGGAAATCCGCGAACAAATTTACAACCTCACGTACGACGCAAGAAAGAAATGGCGAAAAAAGGAACAAGTTCCGCCATTTTGTGGAATTTCAAAAAGCGCCATAAAGAGACGGGCAAAAAGATACGAAAGATGCCCGAATTGTGGAAATTGGTCACACGATGGAAAATGCAAAAAGAACCAAACTGAATCCCAATACGAATACACAGAACTGATCCGATTGGGTGCTATTAGGCTTCAAGCCGAACGATCCTTACGAAAGGATAGTTTTGTGTATCTTCGGGTAAAGGATGAAGTAAGGTTTCTAAAAGCAAAATACGGTCTTGACAATCTGACCTTAAAAGTCCTCAAGTTAGCATATCCCTTCTAGCTTGAAGTATGTATAGGGAACTCTTTTATGCTTTCCTTGTAGTTTATGTTAGAAAAATAAACCAAGACCGTCGTCTTTAGCATTTAGCCACTCTTTCCAAACACTCCACACCCGAGCCCGAGCCAAGTTACAACCCATCAAAAGACCTAATGATTTATGCAAGTAAATATCTAAGTAGGTGGAGAATTGATCCCTTAGCAAGCTTATGATTCCACACGTATTCATGCTAGGCAATTGAGCGTATTAGTCATACTTCATCTTATGTATGATTTCATATATTCAGCCGAGCGTGAGAGTATTTTGTGAGGAGTGTGGACTTTGCATGATTATAATCTTTACTAACAATCCCATTGCTTGCTAGGATATCATTCTATATATGCTTAAAATGTTTGCATTTGGATGAAATAATTTTTACTTGCATATTTCCCGAAAGACATATTTATCTTTTGTTTTATTTGGTTTTTGGTGGAGTTGTCATTTTAAGTGATTTGCTTGAGGACAAGCAAAGTTTAAGTGTGGGGATATTTGATGTGCTCCAAATTACACATATAAACACTATCAAAAGCACATCATTTATTCCTTGATTCCTCCCGAAATATGGTGATTATGTACTTAAATCTTTTAATTGTGTTTTCAGGTGTTGTGAAGGGCAAGATGGACAAAAGGAGCATAATGGACAAGAAATTGAAGAAATCCAAGCTTAAAGCTCCAAGCAGGGGGCCATGCCTCATTAAGCACGCCCCCATGCCTTGCCTGAAACACGCCCCCGTGCTAATTTGACACACCCCCGTGTTTGGACATCTGACAGGACAAAAGTACTGTCCCCCAAAAGTGATCACGGGGCCGTGCCCCATATGGACACGGGGCCGTGATCCCCCTTTCACGGGGCCGTGCCTATTTTGTCACGGGGTCGTGCCCCGACAGCTCCTGCACGTACGAACCGACCAACTTTCGTAAGCATTGTACTAACGGGGCCGTGCTTTTTGTCACGGGGCCGTGCTTAAGCACTCCGGGAAGCCTATAAATAGAGGTCCAAGCTCTTCATTTTCTAAGCTTTGGTGGAAGTGACACTCTGCAGAATTCTCTCGGGAATCACACTTTGAAGATCATTTGGAGGCTCGGGAGGTGTATACAACACTTGGAAGAAGCTCGGGATTGTCTAAACACCATCCATTGTGGATCATTGGTTTGATTGTTCTATTTTATCAATGAATCCATATCTATCTTCTATGTTGTTGTTACATTACAGCTCGTCATGAGCTAAACTCATATTATCATCCTACTTGGATGAAACTTATGTAATTGTGATGAATTAATGGTGTGATAAATATTGTGTTAATGTTATGGTGGTCTTGGGAAAACTTTCGATGGGTAGCACCTACATTTGAACGGGGGTTATAAGTTTATGGTTTGTAATTGTGATTGTCATACACGGTTGAAAAACGTATGATCAACTTTATTCATAACAACTATGGCTAATTAACTAGAGATGGTTATTAGAAATCATAAGATCTTAACTTTCTGATCATTTACGGGTTCCCTTTTATTAGTCTGAGAAATCTACAGTAATTGTTATGGTTTTCTAAAATTAATGGTATGTTAGAATAGAACTTGATCAACTCTTTTCTTACATTAAGTTATGTTTTCAGAAATCGTATGTCGAAAAGGACACAAAGATTTACCTACATCACTAGGGCCTTGACCTAAGCAGTAAATCTCAGCCTGTGTGGGTTGGTCACTACGGAGCGGATAGACGAGAAATCGCGCCAGCTCATCTTTATAAACGTTAACACAATTACTTTAATCAATATCTTTAATCACACCACCACTTCATCACAATTACATAAGTGTAGTCCAAGTTAGGATGATAGCCTTTATCCCTTGATTCTAAATCCAAAAGTTTCAACTTGTTTTACTTTATTTCTTATTTATCGTTAGTTTAAAACCCTAATTATATCAAGTCAATTTATTCTCTTAAACAAAAATCGATAGTCATCACAAGGATTGTTGAGTAGTCTTAGTGTGTCCACGGATTGATACTCGGTTCTTACCATCACTATATTACCTCACGATAGGTGCACTTGCCTTTTGTGTGTGTAGTTAGTAATAGTAACAACCATTTAAAACTGAATCTGTGCGAAAATTCTTTATCAAATATATATACTTTCACACCGCATCAGACAACATCTGAAGTTCAAACCTCAAATACTGTTAGCACTAAAG